>JAPYYZ010003999.1:0-11328 GCA_030522705.1 Eretmocerus eremicus
TCTAATTTTTTGAGGTAGGGTCAAAAAAGTTATTTTGCAAAACATTATTTTCGTGTATTTTGGACTCTGAGACCATGTGGGGGGCTTGAGGAAGTTTTTGAAACCACGTTAATGATAGGTTCTTTGATTACCTTTCAGGTGCTCTTTGAAAAATTGAAATCGGGTGAGAAGGAGAAAAGTTATAAGCAAAATACTAACACACAGTTTGATTTTTGGTTTTTCAGTTAAATCAATTATTTACGCCTAGCTGAGGCAAAAAAGATTTTTTCGGCCCAATAAAAATTGCTAAAATCATGTTTCAACATATCTGAACGATTAAAAAACTTTGCGAGGCGAAAAAAAAATGTCGTGCAGAAAATATAAAAACTTTGCGAGGCGAAAAAAAAATGTCGTGCAGAAAATATTCAAATTCGGCGTGGACATCCTCACATGCGAGATCAGAAACCGGCTCATGTCCGCGAGGACTTGTGACATTGGGTCTCGCGTACGCGAACTTTTGTATCAGCCCGCGTACACGAGGCTTCCCGCGGTCGAGGCAGCATTGAGCACATCACATACACGAGTTTGGAACTCGGTTGACATGCGCGAGGATTTGTAACGTTTCGTCTGGCGTACGCCAGTATTTGAATCAACTCGTGACCTCGTGGGGGTCTTTTGAAGCCGAGGTGAAGTTGATTCTCGCGTACGTGAGATTCCAAACCGGCTCGGCGATATCAAGATTTCCCGCGGCCGAGGCAGCACCAAATCTCTCACGTACGCGAAATCGGGAACCAGCTCGCGTACGCGGGGACTCGTGGCGTTTTATCTCGCGTACGTGATTATTCGAATCAATTAGCGCACTCGGGCGGGTCTTCCGCGGCCGGGGCAAAGTTAATTCTCGCGTACGCGATCTTTCATATCGGCTCGAGTACGTCACGGTTTTCCGAGGCCGAGGCAGCATTGGATCTCTCGCGCATGTGCTGATGAGAAACCAGCTCGTGTTCGCGAGGATTTGTTACATGGGATCTTGTGTATGCGAGCTTTGGAATCGGCCCGCGTACACGAAGAGTTTCCGCGGCCGAGGCAGCATTGAGGACCTTGCTTACACGAGATCGAGAACTAGCTGGAGTACGCGGGGATTCGAACGTTCTATCTCGCCCACGCGAGTATTTGAATCTTCCCGCGTACTCGCGCCGGTTCTCCGTGGTCAGGCAAAGTCGAATCTCGCGTACGCGAGCTTTCGGATCGGTTCGAGTATGCCACGGTTGTCCGAGGTCGAGGCAGCAGTGAATTTCCCTCGTTCGGGAGATCGGAAACCGGCTGGCGTATGCTAGGATTTGGAGAGCGGATTTGCGTGAGCGAGTTTTCAAATCGGCTCGCTCACGCGAGAGTTCCCGCGCCGAAGCAGCCTTGGATATCTCGCGCACGCGAGGATTTGTATCGCTTTGTCTCGCGTACGCGAGCATTTGAATCGGCTGGTATACTCGGGGGACTCCAGCGTGGAATCTTGAGCTCAGATATTGCAGGCAAGTTGTCCAGCCAACGTAGCCAATAGTTCATACCTCCGTCACTTGAGTCCTGGTCCCATTCATAGCTCTGAATCCAAAGTTTTTGCATGGAAGCTTCAGAGACAGTGATCATGGGCGCAAGCCAGCCTAGAGGATCATAAACGCTGACAATTCTAGAGAGCACTGGAGTTTTGTTCAGACATTACTAGGTTGTAATCTTAGAGGCTTGAATTTGGAAACGTCTTCTCGAGGAAACCATTACAAGCTAAGTAAGGGAAAAGTTGACTCGTCATCGGGAGGAATATCTACGAGCTTCCCTGGGATGGGAGCAGCAAGAAGTTTAGAAGGCAAGTGGAGTAAAAGTTCTTTGTCGTTCACCGCCCACTCATGGAGATTGAACCCACTCGATTCACATACATTCATGAGCTCTGCTTGCTTCAATTTCGCAGGGAAGAGATCATGCTCACCAGAAACTGTATCATCCATAAATGTCTCTTTTTTCAAGGCATCAGAGCCTATTGGGGATTTCAATTTCCTATCTATGGCGAATCGAATGCGAACTTGTTGACCTGATGTGGACTGGGTGCCACAAGTTATAGTATTCAGTAGGAATATAGAGACAGAATAATTCAGCGATCCACGCCATGAAGTTGACTGAAATCTGCTGTCATCTTCATGAATCCAGATTTGCCTAAGCTCCTCAATGTCTGCTGCGGAGGCATATTGGTGTTTGCGCCGAATCAGAATGAGGCAAGGTACATGAGGAAATGAATTCGGGCCAACTAAGGGGGAATCATTGATAAATTTCCGAAATTTGGTGTAGAAAGGACCATTGAAAACGTTTCTGAGTTTAGTGGTCGTGATGGACTCTCTCCCAACTCCATGATGAGGAACGGAACGATCTTCTAAGAGAGATTGATCAAAAAGGTAATGGAAAACAACCTCGAAGTGTATCATCTATCAGTTCGACGCGAGTGTATAGCCAAAAAGTGCTTCTCTCATCACTGTTCGTCGGCTGCGAATGAAGAAAAATCGACGGTCACCTCCTCTTGGCGCCAAAACCTCTGGAGAAGCTCATCGACCTCTGCTGCGAATGGGGTACTATTAGGTGCATCAACAAGTGGTCGCTATCATCTGTTGGCCCGGATAAAATTTAGTCGAGCTTCGTCCGAGTGGTGGCTGGCTGGTCAAACGGACCTCTCCGCAGCTCCTCCTTGACGATGAGTGCGTGGACAGCAGCACTCCGATGCTGCTCGAAGGGGTGACTGCTCATGAAATTCGGAACGGCGAGCTGCAGATCCCTGGTGTGGCTACAAATGGCGTCTGAGCAACGAATGCTTGGCTTGCAGCCCGTAACATCTCTGATGATCAGAGCGTGGAGCTTCGCCCTGAAGGGAGACTCAAAGTGAGGGCGGATGGGCGATCTCAACTACTCCCTTGGCGTAAGACTGCTCCTCTGTGATGGCCTGCACAGATATAGAGACGCGTTGTCTCTCCATTTCCAATCTTTGGCACGAAAATTTTGCAATGACAGGAGTCTGAGCGCACTGATCAGGGAGAACACGTGTAAGTTCTTTTCCACCATCGGCATTTGACACTCGAATCCAGCTGATAGAACAGTATTAGGCTTGGTTGTTCAACACGCGACGTTTATTTTTGTAGAGTGACTCGAGCTCGAGCAGTCTCGAAACTATCCTCATCAAGCGCGATGCCTTAAATGAGCGCTTCGGCATCGTCGGGCACGTGCGTTTTCGAATGATAGAATTTGACAGGCTTGCTGGGATGAGGATGATCTCCTTGATGTGGATAGGTCGAGCAAGTATTGTGCGATACCTAATTCGGGATGAACAAGCATTGATCGCTATTAATAGCAGCACCAACATAGCCTGTCGAAAATACACAGGATTCGATGAGGTGTCCGTATCAGGCCTTAGATGTTGAATCCTGAGATGATACATTGGCATAAAGTGCGACGGAATTGGTGTAAAAATGAAAAGGAGGTATACTGTTCCGCCCCGATCTTTCGCTTGGGCTCGGAAGTATGACGACGGAGGTTCTGTCATAGACAGTATTTCCGAACTGCTACATTCGTGTAGAGGCTTCTATTGTACGAGTGAGTGATATAGTTTGAATGAACGGACGGGTAACCGTCTCACATCTGGCCGTTTGCCTTTCCGAGAAGCTTCTGCGACAATGTAGCACATCTGCAATACTGTTGATAACAGATTCTCATTCGTCATACTGACGAGCCCAAGCGGAGGGTCAGGGCGGAACAGTATGCCTCCTTTTCATTCTCACATTAATTTCGTCCAATTTTCTGCCAATCTATCATCTCGGGACTCAACGTCTAGAGCCTGACACGGAAACCTCATCAAATCTTCTTCATCTTTGACAGCTTATGTTGGTGCTGCCGTTAATTGCGATCAACGCTTGTTCATTTTAAACAGGTATCGCAGAATATTTGCTCATCCTATCTACATCAAAGAGAGTTTTCTGATAATGGAAATCATTCGGGCACAAGCTTATAACCTTTCAATAAAATTCAACGTGGCATGGATAGATGGACCACTCACATTCCTCTTTCCTTTCTGTCCCTATCTCGCGGTTCTCTTCCCAGATGGCAGATGGTTACCCGTCCGTTCATTCAAAATATATCACTCACTTGGACAATAGAAGCCTCTACGCGAATGTAGCAGTTCCGCAATACTGTCTATGACAGATCCTCCGTCGTCATACTTCCGAGCCCAAGCGGAAGATTGGGGCAGAACAGTCTACCTCTTTTTCATTTTTACATTGAATTCGTCCAATTTTCTGCCAATCTTCTCAGGATTCAACATCTAGAGCCTGACACGGACACCTCATCGAACTTGTGTATTTTTGACAGGCTATGTTGGTGCTGCTTTTAATCGCGATCCATGCTCGTTCATCCCGAACAGATATCGCACAATATTTGCTCGACCTATCCACATCAAGAAGACCTCCCTAGTGTTAGGAATCATTCAAGCACAAGCTGAGAACTTCTAATAAAAGCCCTGCTAGAATTCGGATAGTCAACTACAGTTGCGGTGGAAAGATCTCGAACTTTCGACCGATCTTTGGAAGTTCCATTGAACACAGGAATATCCATGGGGGTCAGATGCGTTGCTTGATACGGTTGGTACTTAGACATCAAATACTGGGTGGTAGTCTCACACGTAGTCGCAACCTTGGCAGTGGTGTGAGTTAAAAGTGGATCGTTGAGTTTGCCGGGAATTCCTAAAGGCGCCTCCTCAGCTGCATCAAGTTCTTTAACAGTGAAATCCTCACATTTGGGACAGGATCGCCTACAGCACGAATTCGTTCATCAATACATTCCATTTCTCGCCAATATTCACTGGGTTCATCTTGGCGAGTCTAAGCCTTGCCTACAGTTTGCCTCTTTATCTAAAAAGTATCAAACGCGTGCTCAATTTTGCTCAAGACCGAGTCGTTTTCTCTCAGGAGAGACTCCATTCCGAGGATGATGAGCAAAAAATACGAAGAATCAAGAAATCCTGGTTCGGTGATTATACACGTAACGAGTGGTTTCAGGATACCGGAATGGCTCGCGATGGGGTTAGGAATTTCCGGTATATTCGATCAGATCCAGTTAACTGCGTGAATAACACGAATAGTTCACCTCTCCTACGGAGGGATTGCGCGTTGTATTTTGTATACTGCAACAACAGTAGCAAACTTATGTATGTCACGCGGATCGACTGGATTTTAGGCCACGGCCGGGTGAAGTGGTGTGAGCTGGGTTGGCTCCCGGGGTTATCATATACATAAACATGAGCGTCTCAAAGCAAGTACTTCGTACATGCTCGGCTGCAGTATGCACTCACCAATTTTGCTTGAAATGTGAGCACACATACTGAAAGAATAGGCACAGAAAATTCAGAACGATATTACTTGACCGATCCGGGTGTGCTTAGCTTGCGCAAGCGCTGTGATGTCTGATGGAAATGCTCAGCTTGTTGCTGCGATGCGAAGCGACAACATGACAGCCGACGACAGGTGTGACTACGAGGAGACATCAGTGTTACAGCTCAGTCATGGCGACGCGGTGGAGCGCGATGGCGGATCGTCGGTACAGCAAAACACTGCTATACGCCACTAGCTGGCCTCGTGTACGGTGTCCAAATGCCGTAACTCCTGGCGTACACAGATGTAGGGTATGTAGGCTACGCAGCTACGCCGCCCACATATACCTCCGCTATTGCAAGGAGTCGTCGGCTCGGTGGAGAGTGCTGCAACGTACCTACTTTGCTCGTGCTCCGGAGTCTCGACGAGCGGTGCGTTGGGGGCTGAATGGCTAAGAGGCTGGGTCAATGCCGAACGTGACTGTATCACCAGTTTGGGTCACTGACTGCACTCAAGCCACTCACTATATCAGTGCACTCGCGTATATGAGGTCGAGTACCTCATGCTTAGCTCGTTGTCGCGAACGATAGCCACGCGGCGAGAACACGACCTAAAATGGCGTCGCAATGTAATCTGAAGATTTCGGAGCACACTCGTGAGCACTGCTTCTTCACTTTCCACAGCGTGTATCCGGCTCAAAGAACCAGAATGTTCAGAGTTTGGACAGCGGGGCAGTGAATTAAGGAGTCAGGGGTCTCCGATTCACTTTGATTTTGATCTAGACTAAAGATTTTGAGATGCACCCACTGCGTCAGCGCTACAACGTGGAGCTGTGCGAAGTGCACGGCAGAGAAGCATCCTCCGCGCAGGGCCGTAGCCAGGGAGTTTTCTTGATGGGCAAGAGATAAATCAAAATCGCGTGAACCTGATAGCAGCGAGAGATTGGATTGATATATTTTGTATTCGTATAATAATCGTGATTTTTGGATAATTCCAACTCAGATACATTGTAAATCCAAACATGGACACACTCAGTCCACGACAGACAGAACGTCGTAATTGAAATGGAATGAAATGAGCATCGGGGGACAGCGATACAAATATGGAAAGATTGGTCGTGAATGAGAATTCATCAGTTCTTCCTGCTACTCGTTTATTGCACCTACGTGCAACGTTCGACTGTATTTTTCACAGCTCTTATCAAGCTAAAATTGTATCCATCATTACACACAGCACAAGCCAACAGAGATCTATCATTCGAGGAGAAATATTGAACATTACCTTGATTAGAGTTCCATAATTTTTAAGCTTGAAACATCACGGATTTTTTTCCAAGAAAACTTGGAGTCATTAGATAATACACTCAACTCAAGTGACTGAAGCTATCCAAACCTATAAGAGAGAGCAAGGTCCAAGAAATTTGAATAAGTCCAAAATATAATCTTGTAGAATTGACAAACTTGACTATACAACCAGGACATTTTTTGACTCTTCGAATTCTTTTGAGGAGAGAGCGATGGGGAATCTCTCCTCTGCCATGATAACAATGGCAAAAATCAAAGCAGACTGTGTCCGTACAGTCAATCATATGACGGTTGAGATGGAGGCAAGGAAGAGAGGGAGGGAAAAAGGGCCGGTAATAATAGAAAGATGGCTTATCGATCGATGTTCAGACATTCCATAGGCAATAGTCAAGCGAAGGGGTATCAGTTGATGCAATCCATACTCCACTAAGATGCGGTAGAGAGAATAGTACCTTTCATGAGTTAAGTTACATTTTTATCAGAAAACGTTCAAATAAACCGATGAACTTCTTGTAAACATGTTTCAAACCATCCAGATCCTTTTCACGATTCAGAGTGTCGGGATGGTAGTATATATTAAGCATTCCGGAGAAATATCTGAACCAACACCTATTTACTATGTCGAAAATATTTGGGTTATCGAGATCAACGGAATGTTTACATCCGCTTACATGTAGGGCTGGTGCGGATCCGTCGGAGTTGTTCTTAACATCACGTCTGGGTTCAGCCAACCCCTTGTTGAATTCCCTTTTGCTTGGCACAATGTAGATACTATTGCAATCAGCACGATTTATTTCTCATACAATGTTACATCTGTCGAGTTGGGGGAACGGGTTTTTACCTAATACCATGATATGATTCAGTTTGTTGCAGTTTATGTTGATAGATCGAGTGAAAAATTTTCTGAGAGTTTTGTTAATAGATGGAGAGAGGTTCTTCACGAACGGAAGGACTATTTTCGGTTGTTCGAGAGCACGGCTATTCCCATACCTATTTACTGTTGTGTGATGGTTGTTGATGAACTGGATTCCTCTCTTGATGAAGTTATTAGCAAAATTCAATGGGTATCCATTACTTGACAAGAATGTACGAATTATTCCCAGATTCTCAGAATGGAAAGAAGGATCCGAAAGTTTCATACAGTTGTCAACTAAACTATAAATAATGGCTATTTTCTGTGATGTAGGGTTGTGCGAGAAAGAATTCACGTATCGTCCAGAGGCAGTGGGTTTTCTGTACCAATCCGTGATGCTAGTCTGATTTGGTCGTCTGATTATCCTAAGGTCTAAAAAACTCATACTGATTCCTTTTCCCGTCTCAAAAGTGGATCGAATACACGAATTGTATTCGTTGAGAACGTCCGAGCAAGTAGTGAGATCTTCCTCAAGCATGACCAAAAAACAATCGTCAACATATCTCTAATAAGGTAATATACTGCTATTTTTCATGATTTCAAAGCTCTGAAATTCCAGAGCTCCCAGAACTATCTCGACAAAAATGGGCTCATGTAACCCGATATAGGAGATCCCACAACTTGCCTGTAGTATTTGCCGTTGAATTGGATGAACGTTGAGTCGAGAAGTATTTCAATCCGAGAAAGAAATTCATTTTTGCTGATATTTCTACCGATAATGTGTTTCAGAAATTTCCATTTCTTGCTCAGAGCTTCAAGAATCAGATGTTGAAGTAAATCAATGGGAAGGCTGATGACATCGAACGAGACTGATTCGTAATCTTCTAGTATGATCAAATCATCGATCGTGAGTTCAATTCCATAACTGTTTTTTACGCAAGAATCAGGCATCGGAATGTATTTGTCGAACATCAGAGATAAACATTTCTCCAAACGAAAAGTGGGGCTGTTAACAGCAGATACGATGATGCGGACAGGATTATTCTGTTCATGGATTCTCACTAAACCATGAGCACATGGGATATTTGTCTGAGAGAGACTGGAATGTTCATGGTTGATATCAATCAAACATGGCTCACAGTCAAAAACACCCATATCTTTCCATTCTGTCATGAGTTGTGCGAGGGAGTTTTTTAGCTTGTTCAAAGGAGATTCGCTGTCTTTTTCGTAATATCCTTCATCACCTAAGCACTGTTCTACTTTGGAGATGTATTCATCTTTAAGAATTGCAACTGTGGCATTATCCTTATCTGCTTTAGGAAATTAAATTTCCCTATGATTCCGAATGAATTCATTTGTGATTTGAATTTTTTGAGAGACTATTCTATCTTGAATCGGAACATGTTTTTTGGTGTGAGTGAATTTGTTGATTCGGTGTAGAACTCCTTTTTGTATATTTGTATTCAATTCTCCATGTTTGGCAAAGGCTATTTCAAGATTTTTAAAGAAGTGGGGGAGAGTTTTTCTGTCTAAATCACAAGGAAGATTGGATTTATCGCTAAACTCAAAATATCCACGGCTTCTTTTGAAATATCGATATCGGTCAGATTGATGAGCCATTCTTCACGGCTCAAACTACTATCCTTGAGGGCATGTGATGAATCAGAACTAGTGCTTATCCTGGGGAGTAGTGTAATGTCATTGCCCGTGACATAGACTGCATAATCATAAGATTGCCGAAGGTTATTGAATTTTTTGTATAAACCTTGAGTTCTCTGAGCTGAATATTGTCAAGCATTCATCAATCAACTCAAACTGTAACAAACTGGATCAAATCGTCGTATTAAGTGGAGACCCGTTCCCCCAACTCGACAGATATAACATTGTATGTAAAATGAATTGCGCTGATTGCGATAGTATCTACATTGGGCCAAGCAAAAGAAGATTCAAAGAGAGGTTGGCTGAACACAGACGTGATGTTGAGAACAACTCCGACAGATCCGCACTAGCTCTACATATGAGCGAATGTAAACATTCCGTTGACCTTGATAACCCAAATATTCTCGATATAGAAAATAGGTATTGGTCCAGATATTTCTCCAAAATGCTTAATATATACTACCATCCAGATACTCTGAACCGCAAAGAGGATCCGGATGGTTTGAAACATGTTTATAAGAACTCCATTGATTTATTTGAACGTTCTCTAATGGAAATGTATTTTAACTCATGAGAGGTACTATTTTCTCTACTGCATCTTAATGGAGTATAATTGCATCAACTGATACGCCTTCGCTTGATTACTGCCTGTGAAATGTCTGGATATCGATCGATGAGCCATTTTTCTTCTATTACCGGCCCCTTCCTCCCTCCCTCTCCTCTTCGCCACCCATCTCCACTGTCATGTGATTGACTGTACGGATACAGTCTGCTTTGATTCTTGCCACTCTGATCATGGCTGAGGAGGGATTTTCCATCGCTCTCTCCTCAAAAGAGTTCAAAGAAACAAAAAATGGCCTGGTTGTATGGTCAAGTTCGTCAATTCTACAAGATTATATTTTGGACTTATTCAAATTTTTCGGACTTTGCTCTCTCTCTTATAGGTTTGGATAACTTTAGTCACTTGAGTTGAGTGTATTATCTAATGACTCTAAGTATTCTTAAGGGGAAATCCGTGATGTTTCAAGCTCACAAATAATGGGACTCTAATTGAAGTTATTTTCAATATTTCTTCACAATGATAGATCTCAGTTGACTTCTGCTGTGAGGTGATGATGTATATGGTTTCAGCTTGATGGAGGCTGTGGAAAATACAGTCGAAACGTCGCACGTAGGTGCAATGAATGAGTAGCAGAAAAAAACGGTAAATTCCCATTCACTACCAATTTGGATTATCCTGTGATAGAATCTATCGGAACTTGATTATGAAAAGAGTCTTTCTAGCCCAAACAAACTGCTAAACAGGTCCCAGATTCGACGAGTTACTTCAGCTCGGCACCCGAAGGATTGCGGCTGGATCAATCGTTGACCATCTTCCTGTGGTGCTCTTCTTCATCGTTCCGTGTCACTTCCCGTCGCACTCCCTGTACGATCGCGTCAACTGCCTCGCTCCATCTCGCCGATGTCGTGCAGGTAAAATTCAGGAGGGTTCGAATGCTCCATCATCAAATTTTACTTCACATGGTCGCTCAAGATTTGCCGGTATCATGTGTGACGGAAAATGATTCCCATCACTCTCTCCTCGACGCTATCGATAAATTATACTCATCAATGTGTGGACTGTTATAGGTGTAGCGGTGATGAGCAGCAAAGGGAGCGTCGAAACAACCGTGCCTTAGAGAGAAAGAAAAAAAATGCGCGAGCTCTAGACGATGTACCCAATGAGTACGCGTTGCGAATATCGGCTGATTCTGCGTGAGAACCGCGAGCCGCAATTCAAACTAGTACCGTTCTCGTTCCGACGCATCTCGCGAGCTTGGTCTCCCGCGACCAAGCCGGCTTGCTAGAATGAGCACCGCCTCGCTTTGATTCCTGCGACCTTGCCCGCATCATCACCCTGGCGAATAATCCAGCGACGACCGGAGCCAATGTGCCAGAGCCACGGTCGTATACACAGGTCTCACAACTCCGATGGTGGGGGTAGGCCTGCTTTTGAAGACGTGAAATTAGTTCCCAACTCGCCACCGCGAGGCGCTACTTATCAAGCAAGTCCCTGGATCTGCGCGTGCTTGCCCGCGTGAAGCAGCCGCAGAGCGGACGTCATCGTCTGCTCCGCCGGGAGCCGAGCTCGCCCGGCGCACGC
>JAPYYZ010004000.1:0-23962 GCA_030522705.1 Eretmocerus eremicus
TGCAGTTGCGTCGTTGCTACCAACAGACTCGTGTTGCCAACAGTTGACTCGCGTTGATTCGAACATCTTCATACTTTTGTATAAGCATATTTCCGACACATTGCATTTTTCGTCCGATTTCCTCAATATTCCTCTCCTGAATGAGACGTCTCTTGCATGTTTCGAGTTGGTTCCTCGGAGGCCTAGTTGGGGATAATTCAAGTTTCCCGCGCTTAGTTGGAACACACAGAGAATTTTATTTTGGAAGGATTACTCTCAACTTTGGTGTAAAAATTATCTCGCCTTGGGACAATCGCTCGCGCCAATCACTCCTAAACCAGTCTTGTGGTAATTATTATTTCAACTCAAGAACATTTTTACCCTAACTTTGGGTAATTTCTCCTCAATATTAGGAGGGATTTGCGAATCTCACATGTACCGCTGCCTGGTGCAAGTTGAGATATCCTTTACCCTCAGTTGAGAATTGATTTCATAGTGATATACCTGCAATACTTCTTACACCCCAACTCGTGAATCTCACCCCAAGTTTGATCAGCATTGCCGTAAACATGCATAAACTTTATCTAAAATGGAATCAGAAAATAATCCAAGTGACAAGAGACATTAGCTTCACCACAACCCTTAGGATGATTTCGATTAAGAAATTTCTCTGCATGTCCTCTTCTTCCCTGCGTAGTATCGATCGACAAAAGTTTTGTGTGATTGTATTTCATGCTGAGGACCTTTATTAGATGTTACATACAGCTTTTCATATGCATGATTTCATTTCCATTTTTTGAAACTATTATAGATTATTACGGATTATTAGTCGTTCTGCCGAAACTTGCAGATTCTGAGTAATAGACTATCTTGGAGACTTAAGACCCTGAAATATATACCAATAACATACACTGTCAATGAATGCTGATCTTTTTCTCATTCAATTTATTGCAATCCCCCAGATTCACGTTCTGGGGTCAATAATAAACGATGAAGGTTAAGATTCCACTTCTATGCATAAAAATTAGAGAATCCATTTATATTACGGTCTTCATTTTCCACAAGTTATTGAAAATTACATTTTTCATTATATACACAAATAATAACTCAATCACTACTTTCTGTTGTTTTTATTTGAGGAAATGTCGTCTCGAATTATCTCAAAAGTCTGTTCACATTTAGAAACCAATTTTGTCCGTGCATGTCGACAAAGCTGATCAAACTTTGATACGTCTCGCCTTTCGGCATCAGAAAGTAACGTCTCGTTTGTGGCGGTTAGTGCATGTTTCTTGACTGAGCCGATGGTAAGGTTCTAAAAACTGAGAGTAAACACAGCGTCCTCCTCAGATCTCACAAAAATCGGGCTTTTACGGTATTGGTTCCTCTCCTGTTCTTCTGTCTTTCTTATCCTCACAATGTTTTCCAAAGTGCCGGGCAAATAGAATGCCTCCATATCTAGGCGGCTGTTCGAAACATATACTTGCTTTTGGCAAAGTTGCTTTTATGGAGGTCTGTCATGAATACGCAAAAGTATTTTTAATGAAAAAAAAGACCTCGTTTCCGCGCGTGAAACTTCGTAATCCCAAACATATTAAAGGCAAATTATATCGTTATGCAACACAATGTTCTTCTAAAAACTGAATATTCGATGTTAGATTCTTCAGTGAATGAGAACACATCTGAGAAATTATCAAAAATACTTCGCAAATCTCCACGGTTTCGGTTGAATGGCGCTTCTAATTTTTTCGCGAGCTCTTTCGGTCAATCGAGGGATTCATATCTGAGATCTCGAATTTGAGCGGGCTAAATCCTCTCCGCGTTGTAAATCCACGGGTGTGTCGGAATAAAGCGCTTACAACAGTTTGAATTGAAAAATTCCATGTGTTTTAGCCGTACCACTTCAAATCGATTCTCTAGCATTTGTTTTTGTTCAACTTTTTTTACTTCGTTACTGAAACTCACGCGAAAGAATTTGGCTCCAATTTCGACGTACTTGAGCTAGTTTTCTTTGTCTTTATTTCATTTTCAAAACGCCTTTCCTAAAATTGTGAACTTTGATTTGAGTAAAATTTTACAAGGAAAATGCCAAAATGAGCCAATCGTTCTCATAACGGGCTAGCGCTACTCTGCTCACCTCATTTTCGGAACTTGCCAATCAGATTCATGAAATTTGAAGAGGTTTAAGAAATCTGCAGAAGGCACATTAATTTGGGCATCTTAAGGCCGCCTAATTGTGACTCTACGAGAAAAATTCCAATCACGGTCTATCAGCAAAAACACACTACATTTTTTTCATCAAATATTCATAATTCAACTTCAAATTATAAAAATGAGACGTGTCAAAGCTTATCCCGAGAATTTTCGATGAACTGTGAGGTATCTCCAAGAACACTACGAAATGTTGCGGAGTTGCCAATAGTAAAAAGTTGTGGGGCCGTAAACAATATGTGCGTAGATCAGGGTGTGCTTTAACTGATACACACCTTGCCAGACCTGGCCATAGGAATTTCTTATTCGTGCATCTGAATTAGCTTTGTTTTACTCGATTGAATCAAATGTACTTAGATTACTTGAAAGATCTTAGAGTATACATCAAATTTTGATGAAGTGAATTGTAGCACGTTGGCAAATATGACACGAGCGTCAGAGCTACCTCCATAAGCTTGAGTGAGCTCGATTGATAATTCTACTTCAGCTTACATCTATAAGAATTTGCACCTCTGTTTGATGAAATGAAGAGTCCTCTGTCAAAAAAATCTGTAAGGCGACATCGGTGGTGTCAATACGACCGATTCATGATTTGATCATTTTCGAGTATTTTCATTATCTTGCGCAGAGAAATTATTGATTACGAGATCAAAGGGTAATAGAGGTCTTATTTATAAATATGGATTTGATACCACTTCTATGGCAGATCAAGAAGTTGTTGAAGTTGTTCTAAAACTAATAAGGAAACTGCTGACCAGCAGAATATTGCTGAGATCCATGCAAATCCGAATATGTTTTCGGTCGTTGTCGGTCTGGATATATCCCGAACGCGAGCTCTGAGGAATAAACGTCGGTCACGTTTGTTAGTCGAAAATGGATTGCCCGTGTATCTCTCCCCGCTAACTTATCCCGATGTTCTCAGGTAAAAGGAACACTAGGGTCGATTTTGAGGATGTGCCGACGTTATGTTCCTCCATCAACCTTATTGACATTAGTCACTCGAGCCCCAGAAAAATAAACAGAGATTCTTCAAATATTTGATTTTTCAAACTTGCACGCAGGAAAGATATACCAAGACGAAGGTTTATCGCCGTCTCTGTACTCTTATGTTACAAAAACTGTATAGCTTTGAGTCACTTCTGATGTGGATACGATTTTATCAAGAAGGTCTCGAAATAATTTAGCCGTTCTAAATTATAACTCGCGAGATCAGTGTTATACAAAACTTTGTGCTTGTTTTGAAGCGAACATGAAATGCGGTTCTCGATGCCATCATTTAAAATCGTGCTGATATAGGTGAGAAGTTTTTTCTTCAAATTATATCATCATTACTCTTGACGTATATTCTCGATGACGAACAACAATGTGCTGATTGATTTTGACAGTCTCTATGGAAGAATGAATATGTTTGAATCTGATCTTTGAAACTTTCATTCCAATACAGGTCTGGTTCATTCGATTTGATACGCTGAGTCAAGAATGCAACTGTGCGAGCACGACTTTTCTAAACGCCGGGGCTCCGTCCGGCATTAAGCTTAACGCCTAGGCGAAAAGGCGAGAGAGCATGCTTTTGACGCCAATTCTTCTATTCGCCGGCGTTAAGCTTAACGCCTAGCCTACGACTATCCACTCCATCACATGTTCTCTCTAATCAACCCTGTCATAAAATCATTCGCAATCTAGTTCCAGCTTATGCAGCTCAGCATACACACTCGCGCAAGCAAGTAAATGGGGAGGAAAAATAATATGTCTCATTTTTGGTGTTTGATTGGGACAAATTATGGTGTTACCAACTCTTAGATCTCGTCAAGTATAGGATGAAAAAGCTGAGTGCATATGAAAATAAAAGTGAAAATGCTCGGCGAATAAAAGCTCACTGCTCGAGAATAAGCTTTCATAGATGAGTCTTTTGTTCTGCCCTCGTTGCTCAAAACGTGTTTGTTATCATTTATAAAGTCCTTTTACTATCTAATATAATAAATCGCTAGAGCGCAAAATGCTGAGGGTTTCGCAGTAATTTCAACTGTTTCACATGTGAGAATAGAAAAAATTTGGTCTTGAAAGCTCGTCGTTCTTGAGGACTCGTGTTTGATGTTTGGTAGATGGCGCATCGTAACATCTAAAAGTGACAAACATAGGAATTTCTCTTTGACTTACAACTTGTCTTGAGATGACTGTCTTTCTCGAATATACATTATGAGCGTAGTTTTGTTTTGAAGATGAATATGTGTACACTCGTGAATAGCAAAGAAAAGTATTGAAAAAACGCGAGGCATAGGAGAGAAGGAGCATCAGATGAGGGGTGAATAGAGGAAGGTGGAGCATAGCCACGCCCGCCCCACCTGTAAGATCGTATCTACCTTCTTTTCTCGCTTTTGTTTTTCAAAGTTGTTCAGCGCACTGAACCCACATTTAATCATCTTTGAGATGATTGCCAGTGAGGATTTTTACATCCAGTAATTTTGATCGCTCACCCAACCCTCCCCCCTCTCTTCTTATCACTTGTCTGTTACTGGTTTTGGCCTTCCTCAAGCCATATTCTGATTAGAAGGAGAACTCAAAGCTCAACTGATCATAAGCGGAGTTATCATATGACTCTTTCTAAGGGCCGATTTGTGCATTCATGTCGGTGCGGTGTATTTGAACTGACTATTCCGATACATGTGTTTCCAATATCAATGGTGCATTTTCATGAGCAAACGGTGCATTTTCCCCCACAATAATCAAAATTCGCTATCGTGGCCTTTTGGAGGCCTTTTTGAGGAGCGCCTATTTCATGAACTTGCTATCCTGAAGCTTTCGAAGAGAAAATATTCCATTTCAATGTTGTTAGCGGCCCTTGTTGGTGCCTGCAATGCTTTTTCTTATTAAAGTCTAATCCGACAAAACTCTTGATTCTTGGGCCAGAATTCAGGATGAAAAAGACGACTGTAGCGTGGCCGTAATTTAAGATTACAAATCAGATTACGCAGGTCTTCACACTCGGCAAATTTCGAAGAACGATGCACAATTACTCCGCGCGCTGCACGTGCAATGAGCCAAATGCAGGATTAGGCTCTCGCAGAGGAAATATTCAGACATAACACATGCTCAAGTTACCTGATAGCACCTCGAATCGAACGGTTGTCGCCCCTAAAGGACTTCCCGAGTAAAATCCCGCCATTTCAGAGCGCGGGATTTTTGGTGTCAATGTCCGACTCGGAGCACCTTGCGCCAAGTGTTTCGTGTATTTGTGGCGCGATCGCCTTCTCACGCGTATGATGTTGCGGATGCATATACTTATGTGGTTTATGACAGCTGAAGATTACGAATCAAATCAGCATAAGGCTACTCAGAATCTGATCTCCCTATCCGCCACTTGGTACAACCTCACTTGCAAGGTCTGATATTTGCAAAAATCGAGATACTTCATGTAATGACCTCACCATAAAATGCACCCCTATGTCGGTCATTTCCGAAGCGCGAGCTATTGCGATTGGTAGTTTCCTCACCTTTTGACTATATAATATGTCATTGAGCTAGAATCTACACCAGGAGTAAGAACCACAAACAATCGTGCATACCTTATATAATATGCATCCACTTTAAATGTAAACAGTTCATCCCGTCAAATAGTGTTTCTCGTGCAGAAAAGTTACATGCGCCAGACGACAAGAAATCCGACGCAGCGCCCTGGTAGAAAATGAAAACAAATTTGGCCAGAAATGGGCCCAAAACCGGCCAGTTACTGGTCTAACTGGCCAGAAATCGGTCATTTATTGCCGATTTCTGGCCATCTAGCAATCTTTTTTCTACCAGGTAGAGTCCAGAACCAAATAGAACCTCTTTTTTAGTTGGTTCTTACATTTTGCATGTATATCTATAAAATACAAGAAAACTCTTTGACAAAACTCAGGTTGCGCGCTTTAAGGAATATTCCATGTAGATGCAAGTCTATGTGAGAGCGGACCGCGGTTTGATCTTCACACGGGACTGGTTTCTTCCGTCTCGTCTCCACATATCATCGACAAATTACGATGAAATGAATTTTGTTCTCGCTACTTTATTACGCTTGTCCCGAGGCAATGCTGAGGCATGCAGTGCTCGTACACTCAAATACGTATAGCGGGAAACGCTTTTACTCGTTATTTTTCCACATCTTCACTCGGCCCTCTTCTTCGCCGTCTGCTCGTAACTCTATAGCCTCTCCCAAACTCCAGCGCCAGTCCTGTTGTCTTCTTCATCACATTCCTCTCACACTTGCTGGGTTTTTGAATTCCTTCGCTTCGCTCCTTCTCCACTCGCTTTGATTCATTTCAGTCTATACGCTCGAGACACCGTCGCTTCACATGCTCCTCGTCCCCTTCGCATATCCTCTTTGCGAGTTATCCGAGGAGTTATCGCACTTATCCACCCGTTCGTTATTAACTTTGCTCTATCTCAGAAGAGTATCTCCTTGCTTGTGGCCTCTATAAGCAAAGCGTTTGTATCACGCGCGCATTCATGTTCTCATTAACTTTTCATTCACCGAGATTCTCTTCAACTTTCGACCTCTGCCGCACGGAATCATTTTCGAATTAACAGAAGTGAAGCATGGGCCGCATGGTGGTCATATGCTTGATATTGAGTCCATTTTGTTTTGATAGCTCTCCTATGATCAATCATCATCTCGTCTCAATTTTTTGAGTCAATAGGTAACGTTGGGGAAGCTCTCATGCAGGGTTGTTTTCGCTAAAAAATTTTACCGGCCGATCTCATCCAAATATCCTCGCAAATATCCTCAACGCAATCCATAGTTGATGTATTTTATATGCAATGAACAGGGATGAATAGCTATCTCCAACCTCAACACGATCGATGCATAACAAAGTAGATCGTTCAAACATACTCTTTCACGATACTGCGCTTTTATAAAGCTGTTATAAAAGCTAAGCAAGAGTTTATCTCGTTTGCAGAAACCGTCTTGCTCCATGTTGGTTCTGTAACACGTAAATCCCAGAAAATTTCATTTCGTTCATATTTTTCATTCCACCACATTATTCACACTCAAATTTCGATTCGATTTCGTGACTCGATAGACTTAGGCTCCTCTACTAATAAATTGAAATACTGTTCATTATTTGAAAATTTATTCGCAAGATTCACCCCGAAACGAAACGGAAATCATTTTTGTAGCAACGAAATGAAATGAGCGAGACCCAATTTCGTACCGTTATTGAATAACGTTATCGGCTGTCATTTACGTTGCGTTTCATTTTTGAAAAACGTACCAAGATAGTCCTCAAAACACATTGTTGCATCCCCCCTGAAATAAACGAAACATAATCAAATCTCATCGCTTTGTTTCGTTTCGAGGATAATCCTGTTTATACGTGGGGTAAGCCGCACAAGGAATTAAGTATTCCCTTTGATTTGATTTCCCCTCGGATTCCCCCTAACAAGACATAGCATCAAGCAGTAGTTATTCGGCCAAGATGATTCAAATTGATATAGAATAATGAATTGTTTTGGGCCCTACGATGATTTGATTTAAGAGCGCACACTTCATGCTGAGGTAAACTCAAGATCCGAAACTCTATATAACCGGCAAAAGAAGAGAGAAACAAGCGGGAGAGGGAGAAAGAAAGAGGGGGGGGGGCAGAGAGTAACAGAAAGGGAGAAGGAGCCCTCAATATCGGGCTGGGCGAGCTAATGAGATCACGAGAACCGAAAATTGTTAGCTCCATCATATACACGGGCGAGCCCGGCGGGGCACGCATCGCTCGAAGAGCTGTTGCACCCGTGAGGATGCGCCGATATTATGTACTGCGCTCTCTTGCTAGCACCGAACGAGGCGCGTATGCGTGTAATTGTCGTTGAAGTAGGGCCGCGAGCGCGCTCGCAAAAATTTCGAGAGTAATCAACAAGAGGAGCGGTGACTCGGGACCGGAAGATTGGGATAATTATAGACATCAGCGATACAAGACCCTCCCAACACCTCACGAACTTGCATCGAGGCAGCGGAGCTTTCGTATGAAGGTATACGTCCCGGGCAGAAAACTGCATTATTTGATGGTTGAGTGCGCGCTCGCTCGAGCGTCGCCGAGCGATGTTACTTGCCCCCGACGCCCAATTCGCGAAGCGCGCGGTAATCGCAATCGAGAATCGCTCGGTCAGTGCTGGCGAGTGCACGGCTTTTGCGCAAATAGTGGATGCAGTTCTCTAGTCCAAATAGTCTTTTACGCCTCCTTGCGTCGGGTGATCGCCACTCGTGTGAAGAAGTATCGGGTCACGGGAGCAAGTCCTCTATGATCGTCTGCTGCGGGAAGTACCAACGCGACCGAAACCGATGGGCCAAGGATGGTTCCGCCGCGCATCGGGGCATATCTCGTGGTCGTTTACAGGAAGCTCGGGCGAGTATCGGGAACAGGAATATTGCGGCAAGCGCGCACCGAGAGCGGGAATCTCTTCGACCGCATCATCAGAGCGACGCGGCGGTAGCGAGTGGCGCTCTCAATCTTGACGCTCATCTTCGAGCGCAGGAACGGGCGATGAGCGAGGCGAGGAGGGCATTTCATCTCATGCTCTACACTCTACTCTGCGGCTCCTCTACCGGCTTCTACGGGGCGGAGGCTCGTCGTTCTCGTTGTCGATTTTCTCGAGCGCGGTTCTCGGCGGCGCGGCGCGGCTATACGGCCCGAATACGCCATCACGGGGAGCGAGAACTGCATCGCTGCGCGCTCGGCTCTTGCTGCAGCCATTACGCCCGACGCGCGATTATTATGTACCGTCGTTCGCTGCGATTTCGAGAAAATGACGGGAGCGAGCGAGCCACTGCCGCCGCCGTATTATGGCAACGCTAATTGTGATCATTTCTCCTCTGGCTGGCTCCACTGAAGCACTTATCGGTCGGGACTCGTCAGATCGCGACGCGACATCGCCATTTGGCGCGCAGCTTGCGCTCTCCCGGAATTATGAGCTGTGAGTTGGAAAATGGCAGGAAAAAACTTTTCGTATTTAATAGTGGAAACACAGCTTTTGCGACGCCGCGCCGCCGTTAACGAATCTCCAAATTTCCATTTTTGGCCTTTCCCCCCGGTGAACCCAGTTTCCTGTTTCTTCATCATTGTCCACGTTTCGCCCCCGTACTGCGCTACTAGGTGAATGATAGTTTTGTACAGAGTAAGCTTTGTTTCGCACGTTACAATTTTGTTTTTCAGTAGCATCTGAGTTGAAATTCTTGAAAACCGCTTTGATTCTATTGCTTAGCTCTGCTTTGAAGTCATTGTTTCGCTTTACAAGAGTGCTGAGATATTTAAAACTTGAAATAAATTCAAAAGATAAGGTACTTTTGCCTCGACTTTCGCTCAGCTCGTGGCCTACCTCCTCCGCCCCCTAGGTGATAATTTTGGCGTTTTGTGTCTCGGCTTGCTTGCTTTTTGAGATTGAGAGGCTCTCGCTGTTTGGTATAAGAAAGTAAAATTGTTTCATTTGAATTACAATTTTTAAAAATACGAAATTGTTGTCTTCGATATCGCTTCACTAGGATGACTATTTTCACTGCGTACAATTACTCGTGAGTAAAAACATTGGAAGTTGAAGGAAAAAGTATTATGTCGATAAGACCTCCCCAGATTGGTGCGTGAGCTCCTCGGTGAGCTCTCACAATCACGCGACATTGGTGGACCGCGACCACGTACCTTTCTCCACTATATATAGTTAATTATATGTCTGATTGAGCTTTCAATCATTTTTGAAAAATGTAAGAAGGTCAATCACCTTGAGCGTATTTCTGTCATGATCATGCCCTAAAGTATCGCACGAAACAATAACTAAAAGATCCAACTATACTTGGTTTAATTTTTAACCAGGTGGTCGAATTTCGCATTTATGGAATGGTTGAGTGCATGTTGATTGCTATCAACCACTTGTTAAGATTGCGTCGAACAGCTATTGCGGTCCAATGTTTGACTCAGTGATGACCCTAGAGTGTTGAGCTAATTTTACCTCTCTTTTCGGTGATCTCTGTTCGGCTGGTGGACAGAATTATCTCCAACATTTCGAGCAATTCGTTTTTATTTCCGGTCCCGAATCTTCTCAAGCTTTCGCGAAAACGAACCACCAATTTTGCGCGCAATCCGTTCGGAGAAGGGAGGATGAAATGATCGGTTTCCAGGAAGGGCGGTATACACGAGGGTATACAGGCGTATTTCCAAAGAAGAAATTGTTATTAAGCCGACCGCGGTATAACCGTGAACGAGCGAGTCGATGGAAGAGCAAAGGGAGAGAGGGACTCGAGAAAGGAAATGCATGGACGCTGCGAATAAAAATATTCCCCGTCGGAGAATTATTACAGACAAGGCCCGCGTAAAACGTTCCGAGTTCTGATGCCGCCGTGGCGCGTGGGTCCTAATCGCCAGGCTGATTGCGCGCGGCTATTTGCGGTGGAAGCAGACGACAGGAGACGACATCGGAGTCGGATTGAAATCCGTAGACCGAAACTCTGGCGTTACGAGCTGGTGTTCATGGCGTTCTATCGCATACACCAGCGCTGGTGGCGTCGGTAATTTCGTACTGGTTCCGAATGGCCGCACGAGAATCAAACTTACGGGGGTCTCTCGGTCTCACGTTAATGGCTGTGCCCGCGAGCGAGATAAGAAGCGAGACGCGAACTCGGGTCACTCTCTGAGGGCTAATTACAGGAGTGGAATGGCTCATAAATGGAATTATGACCCGAATCATAAATACACAAGCGGCGCGGGCAATCGTGACTCGAGAGGCTAAAAGTAATGTGGAATGAGAAAAAGAGGCACGCAGAAATCAGTAGCTTCTTTGATTCAACCACGATTCGAATAACTGTCATTGGCTGTCGGCTCCCAATTTATAGTTTATAGATCCTGGTTAATCCATTACCAAATTCTCTTTTCCCCTCCATTCTTTCCGTAATATGTATTCTCCTGTTCGATAACTTCGGATGTAGACTAAATCCCACTCGCATCGAACGAAATGAGTCGAAAGTCACTCAAAACAAAATGAGAGAGGATCGAAAAAGCTACACATAACTACCAGTTTTCCTCATTGCATATCTAACTTGATCCGCTCCCGAGATTTCATGGCATCTCTCTCGCTCACATTCTCTTCCAAATTTTATCTCGCCTCGTCTTCTCCATTTCTCATTCGATTTTGAAAACTGACAGACCGGACTTTTCTTTTCACAACTCCTCCTCCCTCATCTTTCAGACACTCGCTCAGTATACCCTCTTGCGCTTTCGAAACGAATGAATTTAATGACTGAAAGTGGCGTAGCTCGAGGTTGATAAAATCATGACAAAAGAGACCGTACGCGAGGATCTATGGCCCAGTATTGAAATAACGAGCGGCGATTGAGCTCGTGACGAATCGCTCAATGATAGATCAGGGCAATGAATATCGTATGCGAATGATAATGATGCCTCTGTCACGAGATTGGCGCAAAAGTTATTGCAGAACGAGTTTGGATAAGGAAAAATTAATGCGGGCACATGCCACCCAGCTCTCTCGCCCTCTTCTCGCTGCTTGGGTGTAACTGTGCATCAAAAATTGCCTCCGGAAACGCATGTGTGATGAACAACCACCGTGCTGCTCTCCAAGTCGATGAGCGTGCATTACGATCGGGATTCGGCACTGCCCATGATCCAATGATTAATCGCACCCAAATTACTGCAATTATGACGCAGGACGGAATCTCTCGACGGCAGGTTGGAATACCTTTGCCAACACTTCTGCAAACTTTTTCAAAGATTTCACGATGGTTGCGTATTGCACTTGTACTCATTTAGAATCACATCGTGATCTAAAGTCTCTGATTCGAGGAATCATGAAAAAGTATCGGGGCTCACATAAATACTATCGTGCGATGAAGGTGTCAATGTGTGCTATGTAGATACCAAGGTGTACGTACCCAACCTAATACATCTCAGCAGATTTTTGCAACAACTCCCGCCACATCGAGTGTTTTCAACACAACTTACAATTAGCTATATTCCAAAACCGATAAAGTGCGCTGAGGTCCGTTCAATTTCGACGCATCTTAGTGTGTCGTGCCATATCGATCTCCAAATGTGCCAATCCTGGAATATTGGGACCAAACACATGAGGCCTAAAACACATGTGTTTCGCTGGGTTATCAGCGACAGTCAATAAGGCCACACCTCAAACAAACAAACAAACTGCAATGCTGAGGCAATAGAGTCCGCTCCACCGGCTTCATGAAGTTAGCGGATAAAGTTGCTCCCATTCAAAATTATTCGTCCCTATTGGTTCTATATTGTGAAGCCATGCCAAGAAAAATCTGTGCCATCCTCTCGCAGGTCACTTCGTTTCCAATTTGCGTCGAAATAATTGCCTGTACCCTTAGCCGGGGGTACAGGCAATTTGTTTGCCAAAAGTATGCAAAAATTCATTTGTGCAGCTTTTTGCCAGCCATGTCGGTTCTGCTTTATTCGCAGAAACCCTACAAGTCTGACGAACAAATTCGAGAACGAATTCCAATTTTTATTCACCAATTAAATAATACCTAACCTGTGCATCTTTTGGAAAGAGCGGGCGGGTGAAAATTATTTGCCAACTGACCCCGTCAAAGCTGTAACAGTGTGTGCACGAACGAACGTAATCGCTTCAATTATTCATCTACTGCCTTCTTTATAAATAATGCAGATATTGGATTCGGATGACTCTCCGTAATTGATCAAATGGATCTGGCTCACAATTGCACAAATTTACCCTGACAACAGGACTTGCAAATTCGCTGATTTTTCATCACTAGTTTATTGCGATCGGCATTCACGAAGTAGTTGAAAAATTCGGGGGTAGCAGAATGTTGCGGCCATCTAAACGATGAGTGTGAGTCACACTCGCAATCTCGCGAGAGAGTTCTTTTTTATAATATCTAGAGTAGCTTAACTCAGCATTATGATAGTTGATGAGCCTGAACTCATTTTGAAAGTTTCAAAGTGAACTGAGAAACGTGGAATAGTATTGAGATTCGTAGTTATAGAGCTGCAAAAAGCTTTGGTGTATCTATAATTTGTACCATCAGGCGGGAGATTCGACCCTTACATCGTATAATAGTCAACGCAGCATATGATTAGCGTGGTTGCGTTGTTGAGCACGTTGACATACGGCTGAGACGGTGCGACAATAACTGACGAACGATTTTCATCCGATTCCTCTTTCCAGAAAACTTTCAATTGGTTCATTTGGTGAGCGAATGAAGATAGAAATTCGAAACAGAGCTCCTAGATTTTTTGCAAATCTGGAAGTGGAGCCACCAACAGAATATATTGCTGTCGATTTTTTGCAAAGTTCTGCACTAGCAATTGATACAGACCACTAAATTTAGATTTTGACCGCCAGCTTGATGCATCCCATTGCTGCCCTGGTCTTCGATAGGGAACGTTGGAATTGTGATTTTGAACATTATGCCAATCAGGACTATTCCATATCGAGTGACAGAGATAAGAATTCACGCTCGAAAAATGGCGGATTGATTATTGGCACAAAGTTTGACTGGGTAATGGCTCGAATCGTTTCAAAAATTAATTCAATGATTTCCCTGGTACAGTATAAATATAAATACTTTCGTTACACGCCCTTCTCTGAATTACTGCTGTCAAAGCGTTCCAAAATCTTCCCGGCTTCCTGATTTTGGCTGATATTGCTCTGCGAGAGTAATCAAAAAAGCTTCGAACTTATTTTCCACATGGATACTATTTTATTTTATTCTTTACTTATCGAAAACTCCTCCAAAAAATGTATCGTATCAAATAAATCCATAAATTGGATCTAGTCATTCGGGTCGCTGTCAATAAGGAGTTTTGACAATTAAGACGCAGCTTCGGTCATCCTCAAAACCCATACCTGGGCTGGACATGGAATCATCAAAAATGAGCAAGGAAAAATGGTTGAGAGCTATGGTTCGTATGGAGAAGAGGGTGGAAAGGAGAGAGCATTATTAGGCGTAAAAAGGGCTTGCTTTTGGAATTCTCGGATGTTCCATCTCCGTTTCTCGGACTGTCCGTTTCTGCGACTGCTCGGCACTCGTTTGGCATGCTTTGCAGTGATAGCCCGGGGCCCCGAACAACGGGCGATGCGCTATTATATGGCAAAGTCACCGAGAGCGAGCAAAGGAGAGTGAGGGGGAGGGGAGCGCAGGTGATGGTTACGCGAGCTGTGCCCGCGCTCTGCCTCCTGCAGCCACGCATCTGCGTGATACTGGCTCGGCCCGAATGTGCGAGCAGCAGACCGTATTTTTTGTGAGCCCCAATCACGCAGCTCAAATTACTCCATGCCCCATCGCGCCGTGTGCAGTATAGAGATGCGAATGATCCTGGCTCGCGCACAGCTTGCCTTCGCGAATTTCGCGCACGCGTCTTCCCTCGGGCCCATAATATTGGTCGACGCTGCGCGATTGTGCTGCGTTTCGCTTCGATGCGCGGCATTCCACGGATTCTCGCCATTTACTGATTTGTAAGATCAAGGAATTCGGGCTTCAAAAGCAAATATGGACTTATCGGCTCGTGTTTGTTTGACAATTCAGCGTTAGAGTATTTTGCAAATTTCAAAATAGGAATTTACTCGCAGATTCTTATCATCCGTTCGCCTCTTTTTATAGGATACGTCGATGCCGGCCGTTACTCTTGTTTCAGTTTATTCGTTGAGAAATATAATCATACAACCATGACATACATTTCGTACTCACGAGCTCAGAATTATTCGAACACGAAGTTAGTATATAAAATTCCTCCTTTGAGTTTCTGTTCCACATATGATTAATTTGAAACGTATACAATTACACTCATTGATTTCTTTCTTTGATGTGTAGTCTTTTTTGAATCATTGTGGTTTTGTAATGATCTGATGATTCCTATCAAACATTCGATTCTTGAGAAACAAAACATTCATTTGTTGTTCTTATGATGCCACGACACTGTTATCTCTAGGTCGATTTCTAAATGTAACATCGATAACTCGAACATTTTTCGGGTCTCTTGCGTTACGAATTATTGAAGTTTCACTGTTCTATTCTCACGATAATCTACTGAATAATGTGAAGTAGTGGTCTACAAGGTATCATGTATCGATCCGGTGTTGAAGAAAATACATCATACTCATTGAAAATAGCAGGGAAACTTGGAAATTCTCCGAGCCTCAGTCTGGGTGACGTTGTAAGAGTCTCGATCTCTCCTTACCCCCAGGAACTGACGAGTGTATGACCCAAATCTCCAAACAATTGTAAAGAACGAGTGAGTGAAAAACAAACCCTCTGATTCAGTGTTGGAGTTTCAATGATGTCTATTTTCGTAGGCAAATTCGTAGGTTTGGTAGCTAAAATGTGTCAGATTCAGAGACGTGCGTCAAATTCAAATGTATGTATGTTTCTGCCGCCAAGTATAACTCGCAAAAATTTCATTCTCCTATGACCATTCATGAAATTTTGAAGGTAAAAATTCTTATTTTGTATGTACTGTAGTTGACAGTGAGAGACATGAGCATGATCTGTGCTGATATATTTTTTCAACTTGAAGAAGATTACCTGAAGTAATCGAAATGTTGCATCAACTGCTGAAAATAAATAGCAGGGTCACCGATATACTCATTGTCACTTTCCATGTTATTTCAAATCACCTGCCGTATAGGATCCAAAATCACGAAATTAGATGTTTGTTTTTGATGAAAAAATATACATTGCCAACTCCATCAATCAACTTTAGGGCGATTAAACAAATTTACAATATCCACTGACTATAGTCGCAATAAATATAATTTGAATCTAGTGTACATCAAAATTCGAGATGAAAAAAGGAACAAGACGGCAACGATGAAGAAAAAATTGAATTGAAGAGGAGATGAGAGGTTGGGAAAAGAGTATCTACAAAAAGAGGTATAGATTCACAAGACTGAGAGGCAGGAAAAGGCAGGTCACAATGAATGACAGCTGTATAGGACTTGTTGAGCTACAGCTGTTGTGTGGATTTATTTCTGCTCCTTTCACGCGCCTCTCTTGAATAAAAATTACGAGCTTCTGTTTTGGTCGCACTTGAAGTCTGCAGAGGAGTAAAAAATTTCGAATCCGTACATTCTGAAGTACATCCGATTGTTGGAGGTGGTAATTCGATTTTAACTATTGCAAGAATATTTTTGGTAATTCGTTTGTAGCATCTCCTACTCTTATTTCTACCGAGTTGAATATCGATCTTAGAATTTTGCACCCTGTCAACCATGTGCAAACAAGCGTCGTGATTCTAATCAATAATGATGCGAAATCGAAACTGGTGATTTTGGCGTCATGTTTAATCCTTTTAGAGGTGGCTTATTTTGATCCGGCGGAATTTTTCATTTTTTTCAGGATGATTCTTACTGTAACCAAATAATTGGAGATAGAATGATTATGCTAATGTATATGATGATCACTTGGATGATGACCAATCAAAAGTTGGAATGGGGAGATCGAAATTATTGAATTGATCTTAACCGGTATATGAATATTTGGAATTATTTACATTGACTCAATTATCCAATGATTTCAACACAAACTTGTTCGCATCGATAGAACCTCGGGAAGCGCGCCTAGATCAACTAATTGAACCGAATGAGTTCTATAAACAGGAGGAAAGACTTTTGTATGATAACGAACTAGCAGATTAGACAGGGTATTATCTGATCTTTCTCTGTCTTTACAATTCGACTTGAAACGCGTTTTCCTCGAAACTGCATTTTCTCGGTTTGCAGACACGATAACTCTGGAGCAACTCGATTGATCCCTCTGAAAATTTTCACACGTATTCTTCATACTAATATTTCGTCCATAAGCGTCTTCGATATCGAGAAAATCGGCGCAAAAGTCTTTTTACATTGGAGAATGTGTACGAAATTCAGCGTAAAGATCGAGATGAAGATTGAGTTCTTTAAACTGAGTCAGTAACAACTATCTAATTTTCGAGATATCTATAAATCTATTTCTAGAGGTTCGCGGACTTTTTTGGGGTGTTCTTGATTAAAAAGTCTTGTCTGGATTGATTCTTCAAATAGAAAAATCACAATCACGTGACCAAAGAGCAGCTTTATTTATTTTGACATCATTCACGGATACTGCCATATTTCGACTGTATCTCTATAAATCTTGACGAAATAGTACATTACGCACCTAGGGAGTGAAAGAGGGTTAGTCCCTCTCGGGTGAATATTATCGCTCGAGGCGAAGCCGAGAGTGATAAGAACCCGAGGGCGGAGCGGGAGAGAATCACGTACTTTTGTCCCCGTGTGGTAAAAATTCCTTTAAACACTCTCCAAATATATATCAAAGTGTTCCCGAAGTTTCGTTGATGAGAAAAACTTTGGTGTATACCTCACCTAGAAACGACCACCGAACACACATCTCTCTCTCCAGGCCACAAGGTGTTCTGGAACGTGGTTGCAGGCACAAGACTTTCGAGTCTTGAACGCCAATACATATACATACATACATATACATACTCCAAAAAATCCAAGCAATTTTCCCTTTTTTGCCTTTTACTTGTACTTCCCTCCTTGAATTCATTCAATATTTCAAGAAGGTAACTCCAGTTCAGTCAGCGGATGATAAGCTTTACTGTGCCAAAGTTTCGGAGTGACCAATTGGACTTTAGGATTATTCGAAATTGATGATTAATTTCATCAGAAAATTGCTCCATGAGCAAGTTACTCCGAGAATTCGACATAGATTACTCAAAAATTTTGCACAGTGATGCATTGCACCAATACGCAGATTGGAGCTACTTTTTTTGGGATGTATGCATTGAAGTCATATCTGAATCGATGATGAATGTTGATCAGGTAAAATTTATTCAAGTCAAGAATTCGAGTAAGAGTGTTTTGCCCCAGATCATGATTATAAATGATTATGAATCACGAGTTAGATAATATTTTTCGGTGAATTTCATTTCAAGTTAAGCAGTTCTGTTCTCACCATATATCTTTTTTAATTAGAAAGATTCTCTCAAGGGACCAGGGTTTCGTTGGAGCCGGAGTCTTCCGAGTTTAGGAGTTTTCATGGCATAATCTTCTCATTCCGGAGCGATTGGATGACTTCCGAGTTTCATCTTATCCGTAATCACATTTTGACTCATCCCATAACCCATTGTAAGAACTAGCATTATGATTCGTATGCACAAAGCCAATTTATAGATGTAATATCACCAAGTGGAAAGGTGCTTGCATTAGACAAGTTCTCATCATTGCGTGAGTCGGACTGACTCAACTCCTCCTCTAACTTGATCCCGGAATAACATTTTGGATAATTTGTTATTGACGCATTACGGATACAAATACCATATTTATAATACGATCTTTCAAATTCTCTCATTTCAGATCCTAGCAACGGATCCCGATTGCGGCGTCAATGCAATGGTTAACTACACTCTAGCAGGAGGTGCGAATGCTGAACAGTTCGTCGTTCGCAGTGACACTGGTGATATTTGCATAACAGCTGGTCTCGATCGGGAAATCGTGGACTATTATGAGCTTCCAGTGATTGCAACAGATAGAGGTGCGTATTTCTATCATCTTCTTTCGTAAACATTCACGCCCGAGTCGTGGTAAATGATGAAAAAAGCACGATGAGAATGGATTGTCATTGCTAGTTATATCGGAGTATACTTGATTTCTTAACAAGCTACAAGATATTGTTGAAAATTTTGAAGAAACATGGATAACATTTCGGGAGTTGTTGGAAATCTTGAGCGCGAAACAGTATATTCCGCTAGATCGCGTGTGATGAATTTTAGCACGAAAGGTCTATCGTAGGCCGATCGAAGCAACGGCTGCATTACCGCGTGCGGGAAGAACTCAGCCAAGTCAGGGGCGAATACAAGCGTGTGTGGAAGATATAGGTTCTCAATCGCTCTCGCTGAATGAGAAGGAAAACTTCAAAAAAGAGATAAATTGGGCGTTAGGAGTTCAAAAATAGTGGGAATGAAAATTCTGCCTCGACCGACAATTCTCATCCTTCTTTGAGGGTAAGCAAATGAAATGCAATTTTGAGCATGGAAATTGAAAGAATACACTCGATGAAAATATGGACGGCTCCGAACCAAAACGGAATAAACGCCATTCGAACTTTTAGAAAATTGTATTAGTTGTGGATGATTCAGTCTGGAGATGGCGATTCGGTAAAATTCCGTCGACAATATATGGTTACAAAGCCTTTTTACGGGAATTTTTCGAATTTATCATTACTGAACTTATTGTACCATGAGAAACCAATTCGATTTTTCAAAAAACTCAATGGCGTTTATTCCATTTTGGTTTCAAGCCGTCCATATGTACACCTCGGTTGTTCATTAGTTCGTTGGTATTACATTTCGTAAGGATGGCTCAAAGATGAGCTAAGAATCGGAAATTTTGGGTATCTCTTGAGTGCTAGGAGTTACTTAAAGAGCGCTTTGAAAAGAGGGTAATCGATATAACGAGCACCGACAGCCTATTTTTACAAAGTTTCGTGAGTTTTACCTCTGATTTCAACTGACCGCAAGGGTTTTCTGATTAAAATTTTGAAGAAGATACTGTAAGCCTCTTTTCAGTCTCCGAAAGCCCAACAGGTCTCTCTAACTAAGCTATCCAATTACGCAAGTATGCACTCCCTTCGTGAATGCAGCTTATTGCGCGGTACTTTTAACTGTCTAACGATTTAGTACCTGAAACGAGAACAATAGAACCACTAAGAGGAACTTGACAAAGCAAAAGTTTGATGCGATGTAATGAGTCTTACTGGCGGGAACAGTACCGCCTTTTAGATTTCACGTAGGATGAGAAGACATACGTACGAAGTCATCCAATGAGTCGACATTAATGAGCAACCAAACCGAAACATGATGAAGCCTTCCTTAGTTGGACACCCAGGAATAACTCTTCTTTCTAAGTTTCCACGTGGAAAAGACATTAATCCAATGTTTCTTAGTATTCAAGCTTGTTATTAAATGCTCGTCGGCGTGTTTCAACGAGCAGAAAGACATTCCGTCACGCATTGTAATCTAGACCCAACCGAGGGGGGCCTCGGGAGTCAAAACTCGGCATCGGACAGTAACGAATGAAAAACTTTTGTTGCAGGCGGGCTGAGCACGACGTCGATAGTCCGAGTGCTGGTGAGCGACGTGAACGACAATCGTCCGGTATTCAATCCCCGGGAGTACAACGTGACGCTGAGAGTCGACGGGCCCATGAACGGCTCGATTCTGCGCTGCGCCGCGGTCGACCCGGACTCCGGGAGCTTCGGCCACATAACCTACGGTATAGCGAGCGGCAACGAGGCGGGAATTTTCCGCATCGACAGGGCGTCGGGCGAGATCTTTGTGGCTCGGCCCAGCCGCCTCACCAGAGCCTCCATCTACCTGTTGAACATCTCGGCGAGCGACGCAGGCGGGCTCAAGGGCGCCGTCGACGCGCTCGTGCGCGTCACCACCGTCGGCCCGGGCGAGCAGAGCGTCAGCTGCGACAGGCCTCGCTACAGCATCAGCATCAAAGAAAACGTCGCCCGCAACACCTTCATCGGCAGCGTCAGAGACTCCAGCGTGACCTCGGTTTCTGGTGAGCGACCCTCGTCGCGCTTCAACACAATGATCGAAGCGATTCAGGCTTGAAAAAGAAAAATGAATAATTATCTCTCTGAACGCGTCTGAACGCTGTCCATCGCAGTTTGCAGTAGATCAACTTCGTGATCGATTCTCGAAAAGCTTCACTTTTTCTATTCAATTAGTCGGACGAGGTAACTTCTGTTCCAAAGTCGTGTTTGGTTTCTAATCTTATATAATAAATCATCGTGGGTGAGAAAATCCCGAACATTATTGAATTTGTTATGAATCGCTAGCGATTTTGAGTACAACTTTCGACATACTGAAGTTCAAAGAAGCAAAGTTTCGATCGAATAATCAGTCTGTGCATACGATTGACAGGTAACTTTCTGTTCTTTGTTGTTTGAGTGGATCAGTTACGAATACCCCGGGAAAGCACAGACACTTTGAATCCGAAGGCCAAAAGCTTCACTGCAAAAAATGTTGGTCAAAAACTTCAACCACTGGTTGAAGTTTTCCATTTGACCACTGGTTGTGGGCCGAGATGTGTGGTGGTGGTTGAAAAAAAACTTCAACCAGGGGTTGAATTAACTCTCTTGGAAGAAAATAATTCAACCACGTGGTTGACACTTCTGGTTGACTTTTCAACCGCACTTTTTTACAGTGTACCTAGAGAAAAATCCGCTTTAAAACGAGAACTTGAGAGGTCTCACTGGTACAAAGCTCGCAAAGTACATATAGTCATATAGAGCATCCGGAAAGAGTCTTAATTGGCAAGGGAGCGAGGGCCCTAATAGTGCCGCGAGTTGTCACGGGGAGTCGTGTGAGAAGGTAAAATCAGATAAGAGTGAAGTTTGATATGTTGCGGTCACAAGTACACGGCTTGAGATCCTCACTGAGCCCTGTAAACCGGGCTTCACGCGGTAATCCATCATTGAGCTTCGGTCGGGTCCTCAGATGTTTCGCGAAGATGAAGCCGCGGAGGCGCGAATATGAATGTGTGCCGTGTCATCTCGAGGGTCTTGAAACGCATCATCGCCGTCGGAGCACTCGATGGGATGTGCCCTGCTCCTTGGATATTTTTTTCTCATTGTGATCAGATGTCGATGTCGCGCACGTGGGCCGATACTAAATCTTTTGGTCATTAAATAAACGGGTTAGGACTTCGATTATTCTTATTCGGGCTTGTCCAATCATGGATCTCATTCATGCGTGAGGAGGACCTTGAAAAATTTGTTATCGAGGTGCCAATAAATCTGAGACCTGAGCACATTTCACGTCAGAGCCATTTCTCCAATGAGCTCAATTAAATGTTATCTTCCTCACCATCGAGCTCCAATTGAAAATTTTAGAATGAGATTCAGGAAAAAGCAGCTCCATATGATTGATGGTGGGGCATTCCGCGACAGATCTCTGAATGGAATGATTGTAAATCTTCCTTTGGACTCTACCATTATAAAAAAAAACGACTATCGGAGTTTGGGTTCAGCATTGGAGGAAAATCGAGAACTCACCTCGACAATCATTGGCAATGGAAAAGCCTACGAAAACAGGAGCATTCACTTGAGAGGGAATTCACATCATTTATCGAGCATTATTCTTTTCAGGTGTTGCCCCGAACAAATTCTATTTCGTTACGGAAGAGCCAGATCTCTCTTTGGAGACAGGAACAGGAGCCATACGGACCAGACTCGCTTTGGATCGAGAAACTCGTGATCGTTATGTACTCAGCATCGAGGCCCGAAATGGAAATTCAGTTGGCTACTGTCAGGTGAGTCGACACGCTGTTCACCAATCTGAATTACAAAAACGCATACATCCATTCGATTACAAAGGTCAATTTACAAGTGCTCTGGAAATGAGCGTAGAAATTCAGCCAGATCTACATTCTAATCAGTCTTTCATTCATTATTTTAGATATAATAACATAAAACGACAGGGTGTCTATTTTTCGACCTTCAAAATCCCTACGAAGAGATGGCCCTCGTGCAAAATGATCCAGATATGATTTGAATAAGTAAATTCAAGCTGTTCTGCGTGTAGGTAGAACGAGCCACTTTGCAAAATTTTGAAGCCATCTGTCAAAAGCTCTTGGTGTAATTTGAATTATAGTGCAAATATATTGTAATTACACTACAATTCAAATTACTTCGAGCGCTTTAAACGGATCGCTTCAAAATTTTACAGTGGTTTGTTTTACCGATACGCAGAACAGCTTGGAGTTACTTTTTCGAGGTATTGTTTTGTCTCATTTTGAATCAATTTATGATAAATGTCGATAAAGTAGAGCTTCTTCTTTCCCTTAAATGTTTCTTCCGATACATCGAGAGATAATGTTGGTCGTGTTTGTTGTTTTACAAGAAAATCGTTGAGTGACGTATTGAACAGCGTTTGACTCGCTTTCACCTAACTTGGGTGTCCCGATGGTATTATCAGGACCGGCTGACGACGGATGCGCGTTTCTTGTAATAGGGAAAAAAATTGCGCTCCTCCGCGCAAGTTTCGATATAAGGTAGAGTCACCGACTGTAATACAATTACGCTTTGCTGGTATTCGCGATGGTTCGCTTTTGCGAGGCTAGCTCATCCATCACGCGTGGCTCTCGACGAGGCCGGTTCCGTGTTTGTTTTGACGGTTGCAATGAGCCACATCAATCTTGGCCACTCGATTCGGCTTTCAAGCTCATCCGCTCCAGCTCCTCTCGTTCGCGAGACCGATGGACACTTTGCCAGCTCACAGATCGACTCGAGCGTTCTCGATCGGCGCCACAGCGATCGCGACGAATAAAGCGACGACGCGCTTCGGTGTTTCGCAGGTGGAGCTGATAGTGGAGGACGTGAACGACAACCCGCCCGCATTCGTGCTGAGCAGCGCGAGGATATCGGTGGCCGAGTCGCAGCCGGCGCGCAGCGCGCTGTACGTCGCCCGGGCGAGCGATCCCGACGTGACGCCGCTCGCGGCCGGGCTGCGCTACGCGCTCGCTCAGAACGGAAACGAGCTGTTCGCCATCGACGCCGCCAGCGGCGAGCTGCAGCTGGCGCGCCGCCTCGACTACGAGAGCCAGCAGAGGCACCGGCTGCTCATCAGCGCCTACGACGGCGCCGGGCTCTCGGCCAACCTCAGCCTCAGCGTCGAGGTGCAGGACGTCAACGACAACCCGCCCGTCTTCGAGAGGAACGAGTACCGCGTCGAGGTGCCCGAGGCCAGCCCAGTCGGCACTCAGGTACTCCCCA
>JAPYYZ010004001.1:0-16960 GCA_030522705.1 Eretmocerus eremicus
GAGGAGAGAAATCTGCATTCCATAAAATGAAAATGGAATATATGACGATGTATGTTTGACGAATAAGCTTTCAGCTGCTGCCTATCACTGCTGGTAAGGGTGAGCTAATTTGCCAGTAAGGAAGAGGAAACTCGATTCATTGATATCAATTTCGTCAGGGACGAGGGGGTAAGGCCTTATTCGTCCAACACGAAGTATACCCAGGTTAAAATGTTTGAAACGTTTGCAATCCAAGAGAATAAATGAAGAAAGAGAAAGGAAGAATAGGAGTGAGCACGCATGGATACAAAATTATCGTTTTTATAAAAATCCAGCTGGTTTGAAGTTCCTATATTTCAAATGAGCAGCGTTCAAAACTCTCCTCCAAGTCACGTGCTTGGGTGACTCGCAGATGCATACACACAGTCTGAACTCAGACTCTGAGAAAAAAGAAAGATGACGCGAATGAAGGGTGAAATTTTTCGGCGATTCACTCGGTCGCAAGGCATCTCAGGCGCGAGTCTCCGTAATTGGGAGTAGGAGGTCTGCTTAATGCCTCCCGCTGACTCTGTTCGGCTCGCTCACTGCGCTATCTGGTTTCCTCCCAACGGCATAGCCAAGAGCTGCCCGAAGCTACAGGCGGCGCACATGGTAGATTCGGGCTGAACGCCACGGTTCGGCGCAGCATCAAGTTAAATACGTCAAATATCCTGGCACGGCTTACTCGTCCGGCAAAGAGGTGATAGCCCGGGCCACGGCTCGTCTGGCCCCACCGAATGCATTATTCGAAACGGCTGTCAGACGCCCAACTTGCGGGAGATAGATTGATGCGCCCGGGCTCTGCACTTGCGTGACGCGCGCGATTCGGCCTTGCCGCGCCACCCGCTAGTTTCCTTCCTCTCTCTCTCTCCCTCTCTCTTTCTCGCATGCTTTCTCTTCCTCCTCTTTCTCTTTGCACCCTCTCTTTTCCGCCATTCAGCCGACTATCCGTCTTGCTTGCTTTCTCCCTCTTCCCTTCGTTCTGCCTCTCTTTCTCGTTCTCGACTCTTCCGCACGAGCGTTGATGTAAGTACGATCATAGAGAATTAAACTGCCAGTCTTTGAAACATTGCACCCGCTCACTTCACGTCTCATCGGCTTATCGATCGCCCGCGGAAACGAATCCCAGTGCAACGCGAGAGCCGGCCTGCTGAATTCTGCTCAATCTGATCCTTATCGCGCTGCTTTCCCTCCGGGAGGTCCTCGATATTTTTGTCTGGTCCGAGCTGATATATTTCCCGGATCTGACGTGGTCATCTCTAGGGAGAAGTTCATTTCTGGCAGGAGAATACTGGAGGCTGAACATTCGATGGCTTCAACTTGCTCATCTAGATAGAGTTCACCTCGTTCGTAGAATCACATTCACGAGGACATTACACCATTGATCACTTCAGTGATATGGATTGTGATGGTCTACATAAGATCAGGCATGTTTGGAACAGTGACAAAAATGTTCTGATACATGAGTGATACAATGAAAATTCAAGCTCATGTCTCTAGCCAAGCCCACCATCCCAGTGTATGTGCAATGTCAAACTCAGCAAAGAAATACAGGAACCATTCACATTAATTTTTACTTTTTTCCTGAACGAATCATTTCTGAATGAGATACGAACTTAACAATCCTGTGAACTTATAATCTTGTGAATGCAAAAATCAAGTGAAAAGACTTCAAGAAAAGATGGAACCTTCTCTAGAGATTTCAGTGACGGTTGGAACAATATCTCTCTTGATGATGGGAGCACGTTGAAGAAAACTCGAAGTTAAATGGACCCATCCTTAGGAACCACCATCTGAAAAACTTTACGGTTCCATGAGAAGGATGGTGGATGCTACCATGTGTCTGAGACTGCATCTAGAATTTTTGAAATGTACAGAGTTACTACGCTCAGAGGATAAAAATCGAAGTATTTCTCCTCTTGTAGTCCGTGTGATGCACGAGCGAGAGGAACGCGGCATGAGAACTCCCGCGTCGCGGATAAGAAAAAACGAATCCAGCAACGCAGAAACGTTTCTCCATTGTTTTAGGATGCATCGCCCGATGAGGCTTTGAATTTATAGCCGAAGTAGACACCGCACGGATATAGAGCTGAGAGAGAGGAAGGTGCTTCGCCCGCGCATCGCACAGGACCCATCCGTACAGTATACAGATACCTCCACCGCGCAATAGAGAGATGTACGAGAGGCCGCCACCGCGGCAGCGCTATCCGCCGGAGGGGCGCAAATAAAAGAGCGCGCCAATGGAATAACAGCGCGCCCGCTCATGAAAATCGAATTTTCGCGCCCGCGCTTCCACCATCCTCGTACACACTTTCTAGGCGCGAAATAGGCTGGAATTCGAATATCTACACGTCGAGACCCTCCCCTGAGCAAGGTATCGAAAAGAGCGATGGATCCATCGGGGATGAGTTTATACAGGCCACAGGTGAAATCTCATGCAAATCAGCGAGGATAGGTGTTCGCGGGGGTCGCTCCAAGGTACGAAGAATAAAGAAGACGAGAGCGAGGGGATAGGTAGACCTACTTGCAGCCCCTCTGATGCATCGTATTCGTGTTTCGCGGAGGAGTAAGATATAGGCTCGCGTCTTACATGTGCTCTGCTCTCGTATCGGCGCTGTTTTATGCAGCCATAAATAGCGTTTATACGCCCGGTAAAGCATTCCCGAATGGCGTCAGGCGCCCGTGACTCTCTCTCTCTCTCCCTCTCTCTCTTTCGACTTTCTTACCTCTATTCGCTATCTATTCTATTATGCCTCAATGTAGCGCCTACCTCGGCTCCACTTCTTTCGCCACCGCGGCCTATATCCTTTTCTCTCGGGCCCGCACACTCGAGCCCGCAGTTCTTTTCTCTGTTCAACGGGGGTGGCTGCCTCGAGACGATCTTCGAGTACGTGCTCACGTAGCGTCGATGCTACTTTCCTCGCCTTTTTCTCCGTAGCTGTGTATATAGAAGCCGCTGCGCACGCGGAGACCCCCGAGAGATTTATTTATCTGCTCTCGCGGTGCTACGTCATTGGTTTTGCTCGCTCGGCGCGTTGCTCCCGACTGTGTCTATCGATATGCAGTTACCGACACCACCTTGTTTGCGCACATTGGACGGTGGAGATATTTCTGCGCTGTAAAAATTGTATGTACTATCGATTGCTTGGATTCTTGCTTTTCCCTAGCAGTGGATACTTGGATGCCTCGCAAAATTGGTTTGTCGAGGAGTAAAATATCCAACCAAGTTCTTTTACAATCGGTTTGCTGATTTTGACATTTTAGATGAGAGTTCTGAAGTCGTTCTTTGAATAATTGATACTAAATAAAATGGATTGTTGCATTTTGATATCCAGGTTGCGTGGATTTGAAATGAGGCCTTTGTCGTATCGTATTTTGCATTTTGCCAATATGCTGCCACTGTTTGATTCGTACCAGTATTCCCCATCCAATATCGTTTGAATGTTTCATTCAAGCTCTCTTATTGACTCACTAAACTTGCAACTTGAAGCAATCGGGCGCCTCACTTCGCTTATACACCACACGCCAAGGTGCGTGTCACTTGGCAATATCGTCTCCAGTTGAGTCTGGGTTCAACGACAATTGACTCCTCAGCTCCGCGTTTACTAGTGAGAGTGAGACAATATAGGAGTAGATAAGAGTTACTGCTTGGATTCACTTATCAAGAGCTAAGAAATAATGCTAACGTGTTTCCTGTGGTGTAATGACTTTTTTGATTGAATGCATCCAAAATGAATTTGAAAGTAACAATAATGAGCATTACGAAAATCAAGGTTGAATTCAATAAGGCATCCGTATAGATGTGATGAAGATATGTAACATCCTATTGCATTTTGGCTCGGCAGCAAACCGTTAAAGTTCCTCTGTATCAAGAAATGAAGCACGGTGAACTTCGTTCCAAAGCTTTGATACAATATACATCTTCAACTCTTATTTGTCTCCCGTCCATGTCTCTGTAACTCTCATTTAGATGTTTTCATTGCTCTTTCTTCCTTCTCTGAATCCCAAAGAGGCGGAGAATCGGGAGTTACGAGTTGAATTAATTGAGCTCATGCGTCTTTTTGATAAATTTCTTCACATAATAGTTGCTCCAAAAACAGCTAATGATCTTGCGAGTCTTTTATCAAATAGAATAAGATGTATTTTCGTCACAAAAGTCCTATCCAGAATTTCTAAGCATTTCTTCTACCTTTCCTCGTGCCCATTTCATTCTGTGGAATTCGACCCATTTTTGTTCATTCTTAAATTATTTGTGGCTTTGATCTGGTAAAAGATATCAAGAATGATTCTGGAGTAACTATTGCTGGGATGAAATCAAAGTTTCCGCGAATTCAAGGCATCCATTCATGTCCTGTTTTGGAGTGTACTATCTCGACGCAGATATCGAACAATAAATCATCCAGAGTATCACAAATGAGTTCTCCCTCGCAGCCTTTGATGAACGTCAATTGGAGTTGGTATTACTTGAGGAAACTAACTCATTGAAATAAGAGAGAACTTACTGTAGGAACTCCGAAGAGATGGGAAATTCAGCGAAACTTGAAAGAGGTTATTGAAACTCTGCGAAGTTTAATTATTTATACCATTGAATATGTTCTTGGGAGATACAGGGTCTAGTGATAAGAGTAATAGAAGATGGAAAAGAACCAATAGAAGGAAAAGGCACCCTGAACCACTTCATAGTCACGAAGATTTAGATGTGGTCGATGTATTAATATTGCCTGACAAGATCATCAACTGTACATATTTAAATCGTGCTGTTTCATGAGTTTCCTCGCATCTCCAATCTTCTTTGTGACTTTTGCAGTTTCTGCCCTTTTAAGAGCTGTTGATCACATGCCAGTAAAACAATGATGACCAGCGAGAGGCTGGAAAAAGTCTCCTTAGTTCGGTTGTAACACATAAAGTCAGACTATGAAGCCCCCGCGGCCTAGTGGATAAGGTTCTGGCCTTCAAAGCAGAAGGTTCAGGGTTCGAATCTCGGCCGGCACCGATGTGAATTTCCATGAGTGCCTTTTCGGTGGTTTCGGTGGGTCGGAACCCACCTAAGACTGTAAGTCCCGCAGAATAAACTCGAAAAGAGGTTGAGAATGCGTAAAAAAACACGTAGTCAGTTCTTAGTCCATTTTAGGGATATTCAAAGGTTCACAGAGAAATCGGTAGATTATCCGTGCAATCATTAGGGAGTATCCCTTGAGAATATAGTTTTCGGCGACTCGGATTCTGAGTCCGGAAAGTGATCCTGACATGTAACTCAAATATTGAACTTGTTCTCAGATTCTACAGTAAAAAAGACTTGAAAAAACCATAACTCCCCGTAAACTTCATCTTCCAGTGCATCCAGCACAATTCATCGCGTCAATATAGCTCAATCAATCTAGGAGTGAGGAATTGTCAATGATCATGGTGAGCTTTTTTCTGAATCTACACATTCAATGTCAAAATGCCATGAGTTCGTTCCGATTACTGAATTCGTAGACATATCCGTTGGATCGATCTGTGCTCCAAGACTCAAAAGACCCAAAAATTTTCCTAAATGCTACTTTGTGTGATTGATGAGATGATGAAAATTTATTTGAAAGATTTTTTGAATGACTATCTCATCTTTTCTCTCAGCAAAATCCTCTAAGCAGAATATCAGAAGTTCATCTTACTTCATGAACTCCACAATTCGATTCATGGCATATCACAAGTTGGAATCTCGGGATAGTTGGGATAGGGTTGGTTTGTCAATCTCCACAATTTGGATTGTAGCAGACCACAGATTCGAACTGTGCAACTGTTATGAGGTTGAGTTGGCCAGATAATCCTCACAACTTGAAGTTGTGATATGCCACTCATTCAAGCTTTTAAGGTATATTTACGGATTCCGATTGGAAGATTGCGACTCTGAATGCTAAATTCGGAGAATTGAGACGATTGGCTGAAAATCAGATTTCAGGAGGTTCAAGTTCATGGAAGAAACCATTGTAGCTTCGTAGCTTGTCCATTTATAACTCTGTCATGTCTTCTGATGCAATTTACTACCCTAGGGCGGAATCAGCTGCATGTATCTTGTACAGACTCAGAATCCGACCAACAAAGTTTACTTCAAACTTCAAACAAACTACGAAGTTCTGCGATAAACTATTGTATACCAGAGAAACCGAATACACGCTCAAGTATGTGTTCGTGCCATTCATCACTGATATGCACTCGCTGTTATCGTTGTCGTCTTCAACTTGCATAGATTTGAGAAGATCAGAATCCTTATATAGAATCTTCAAGACATACAGCAGTACGTTGTCGAAAATGATAAGATTTGGAACCTTCACCGGTCTTTGCTCCTTATTTTCTGAGATTTTCCTTAAGATATACTTCTTCGCCATACTTCTATCCTTGCAACACTCTTCCAATATCTCAACAAATCCTAAGCTGAACTTTTATCATTCTATAAAGAAAGATTTCTTCGACTATCGCAGTGGGTTTCTTACTCCTTTATTTGACTGAGGTGCTCAGCGCCAACGTTGGAGTTTGTAGAGCAAACTCAACTTGGACCGGCTTCGCTCTGGGTACCTCTCTGAAAAGTTGGTTAGCTAGTTGGCTGGCTAGTCTACCGCTCGACCGCTCGCCCTGTGTCTCTCTCAATACACGCTTGTTGTTTCAATTCCTTTTCGTCCTTCATTTCACGCGAAATCCTCTAGCTTGCGTCCTCCTGTCTTACTTTTCAGTTGATTCCATGCAGTCGTTTTCTCCCACTTCCGACTTATATTCTCTGATCACTAATAGTTAACAAAGCACACATCAAATAACTTATGGTTACTATAAAAATGAGTTGTTACATCTGGAAACAAAGCAGATGATTGGAATTCCCATACAGAAGCTAATATTCTACAGAGCCTCGATATGGATTGATTAATTTCTTCTCCCTAAAAAAATTATCCCACTCATTGTAGGCTGAATATCAAAGATCACACTTCTCACTCCCAGGGCGAACGTTTTTACATTCTAGAATATTCTAGGCTCTCTGAGAAAATTATCCGCAGTCCATTCTGGATTATTATTCTCGGTATATTCTTTCCATCTTATTTCTGCATTCCTCTGATTCATTGTCTCCTTCCAGTTTAAGAAAAATATATATCCATCATTTTCCACTTCAAAAGATTGAGAAAAACAGAGATGATGCGTCAAGCCAAGAACATTGATGATTAGTGCTCATCTATGTAATTGAGCTATCAGCCAATACATTTCTAAAATTCACAACTCAATAATTTGGTAACATTCCAAGTCAGACAATTCACTCGACTCAGGAGTTAATGATCATAATCTTGGAATGGCGATTCAAGCAGAAGTTCTTGACATCCATTTGAATGGAAGGACGCGAACTCGGCTTGATAGTAGTCACAAGATGTATGCTACGACTTCATGTCCTCGTGTTGCCAAGTAGTTTCATGCAATAATGCAGCGAGTTGAAGAGAGCAAGACGAAGTGTGAGCAAACAATAGCAGCAGTAACAGCAACGCTCAACAGGTTTTAATCGTGATCGAAGACGAAGGGACGGAACTGGCCGTCGCCTCGACTTCACTCGACTTCCTAGCCTATTTTCCATTCCACCACACGAAGTGCAAGCTACGTTGTCACTTGGCTCACGTGCTGGATGTTGGCGTGGCAAATGTATTGGCTGCTTCACTTATATGCGAGCATCTCGGTATGTTTGTCTAACCGTGTTCTGGCACGAGTGGGTCAAGTTTGCCCCTGTGTCATTTTGAGTATGCTCAGTATGCTCGTTGACTGAGGAATTTGGTTTTAGCATCCAGATTGAATAGTACCAATTCTTTGAATCTCAATCATGAGGGATTGATGAACTTCATGCGAGAAAGTTTCAAGAAGAATACAGCTATTCTTGTCGTAGAGAATTCAAAAATTTTACAGGATTATACCTTACAATGTGGAATATTGCTTGTACTGTAACCGGTAAATTCAGTTACATGGTGAATCTTTTAGACGAATAGGTGAGGAAGGGATTCAATCGCATAATTAAATGAGATTTTCAACCGGCTGGTTAAATTTCAACCTCAAATGACTGGTTGTTTACGTACTTCAACCATTGGCTGAAGTTTTTATTGCCTCAGATTATTTGGGGTACTTTCTTCTGAGAGTAATGAGGATTTCTAAATGACCTCACAATTTTCATTCTGCTTATTGGAGTACTAATAAATAAGCAAATTACAATAATCCATAGCCATCAGTTTAATGACTGTTTTTGTGCATGGTTCTCACCAATGATCTTAAATCTTGCTGGAGTATCAGATCGGCTCAGAGAATTCATTTGTACTTCAACAAAGTCTCAAAATACTGAGGAAGCTTCAACAGCCTAAACTTTTGAAGCCAATATCATGCGACAATTCTCTCTCCCTTGCAATCTCTGTGTGCTTTTTGCAGAATTGAGATCAGCATCCTCATTTGTTTGATAAAAGGTGAAATCTCACTCAAATTCAGCAAAAATATACAAATGCAGGTATTGGAAGTCTCGTTACTCTCCAATTCGATATTGATTGATTACGGGATGAATTTATAACTTTGGTGGAAAATACATCTATGAAGAGGAAATGAATGCGACGCTTCATTATCTCGAGATGATCAGAAAAAAATTAACTTAACATAACATCAATACTAGGATATCTAACAACTGATAAATGACAAAAGTCAAACATAGAAAGGAACTAATGCAACCATATTATCAGATGCTTCGCAAAAATAATCGAAATCGAGGGGAATATCATTGTACCTTGACTCGTACGCAATCAGATGGAGAGAGTCGAGTGGTAATGAGTTACGGATTCGTTGCGCGTTACTCGCACAGAGGATTGGCAGTGCAAGCCGTGAACTTTTAAATTGATTTGGAGCTCAGCCAATGGTAGACCATTCTTTCTCCTCCTTGTTTTCATTTGCCTTCCCTCCATCTTCATTCTTACCCCGTCCAACAAATATACGAGCATTGCTCCCTGGTCCCTCCTCTAGCCGAGCTCCAGCGCTGAGGTACGCACTCTCGTCCCTTTAATTTTGGCTCGACTTTTTTTTCATCAACTGCTTCAGTTGCCTCGGTGTACATGCACATACACAGTTGTAACACGCCTAATTGGTTTTATTACTTGGGTGGAGTAGGGAAGGGCTGGGGAATGAAAGCGCGTTGTACGTACAAGGTGAGACAGAATAGCGAGAGAAATGCGTTTTGGCATGTAGCCGGAGAGAATCGCTGACTGTTTCGTGGAGTACGATTCAAGAGCGCGCGGGTTCCGTAAATATTTGCCGAATCGCGTGAACGAGACAATGAGGTCTTTTGCTGTCGTTTTCCTCGACCATCTCCCTTTGTTTCTCTTTTTTCGTTGTCGTCTAATGCGAGAGTTTTGTAATTGATGTGACACTTATTTTTGAGTGACTACTTATTTCCAAAGCCAATTCACTCTACAATTTTTGAGAGTGACAATCTTGGCATAGAAATTGGCCTGATTGAACTTCATAAAAGTCGGAGGTTCAGGGTTGATTATTGGTTAACCCTGGCGATGAAGTCGAGTTGGGACTTGATCTATCAAAATGTGCAATAGGGAATGACTTTAGAGACATGTTACTCTTCATCTAATACGTGATAAGCCAGTGAAGCAGTAATATGGTGCTGAAGGGAGATCATCGAATCTTAGAGATTGTTTTAGTTTATAAGTCCTTCCCAAAGATTCCATGATCTTTCACCTTTTATCTACTTTATGTGTTGGGAATTTCTCTAGAATTTCAGTGCTGTCCATCAATTGATATTTCTTTGTTTTAAACCGAGAAGTTGCAAACCGTGCAACCGTGGAGTTTGCAAATCACCCGATATTGAAAAGTCACCAGGAGTCATGAAGGACCATCCATGAATGATGTTAGCTCCTAAGAAGAGGAGGGGTTCAGCCAAATGTGACAGTTTATGTATAAAAGGGTCTCGGTAAAGGGCCTTAGTGTGACAGGGAGGACCGAGCGATGGCTAATAAAGCGTGACATTATGTATGAATGGCCCCCCAGAGGTGTTGGTAAAATTGCACAACAAAGCTTGGATATGATTCTTCTCTTCGCGACTCCATTGTCTGTAGATCGTAACAATTATTTTGAACAAAGACTCAAAGAATTGAATATCCAAAGTTTCTCAAAAATAATAATAGCAGACAATCCCTAAAATTTTTTGCACAGGAAACATCTATCAGTCTTTTCTAATACTTGATGCCAACAGTCACCAAGTGTTGGATCAATCAGGTCGATTAGAAAACTTGAATTGGAAAATGTATTCACAATCTGATTGAGAATGATGCTCCTTATCGGATACGAGATGGACTTAGGTAGAGCAAAGGTACAGATAATCAAATAGCTGCCGTCATAACCATCAAAATCATGAGGTCACGTGAAATCTCGTTGATGGTGAAACAAAAAAGAAGAAATACGAGAATCCTTTCATATATAACCAGACATGAAGAGGTTGACATAATATTCTAAACGGTTGAAGTGAAGTATAATTTAGGATGGAAGATCATTTTGAAATGATCGAGATCTTCATCCTGACCGTTGAAGGTTGTAGAGATAATATGCAGAATGGGGAGTAATGGATCGAATCGAACATGTCCACGGCAGTAGTTGAGGTATGAGGGATGAGCACTAGTGCAAGCACTTAGGAGATGGTACTTGTGACTTTTCAGTATTAGTTATTCCATCTTTGTTCATGCTAGAAAACAAAATCATCAAACTTCGTCAGCAATCCATCTAACCATTGTCCAGATTGTAACAGATTATGGAAGAGAGATGCTTTTCGTGAAAATTGACTCTCTCGCGTTCCATCGATAGTTTTCAAAAGAGATTAGAGCTGTGAATCTTGCAATATTTCTGTACCTAGCTGTCTACGCGAATTATCAGAAGTGTCGATAATTCTGCTTTTCTGAGACAGAATACGTTAGCATACCGAAACGGTTTTGCAGAAGTATTGGGAATTTCATATAACAAGGGGGGAGCAAGTAACAGTTTTTATTTTTTCTTTGATACGAAACGATTTGGAAATGAGATGCCCTATTCGTTATAGGCAGCTTTCATATTTTATGCCCTGGTTAGCCACGACCCAAGCGGCAGCCAAGTATCTGCGGAAAGAGGCATTCTCGCAACGAGAACGAACGAATATAGATTCGACCGTCGAATACATTAACTGTACCACTCATAGGGCTTGGCTGCGATTTCGCTTATTTCGTGAATAGCTGCTCCACGCAAGACACGATTGTTGCATTATTCGCAAACCACAGCTTTCGAACTCGCGGCGAGAGGTAGAAGCTTTGAGTCGCATGCAACTTCCATTCATTGGGTAATGCGGGAGAGTGCTACAAAAAAGCACACCGAGGATTTGTTGGGAGCTTTGCGGGTACTCGCATCTTTTTGTGCGCCCTTATACGGTAATCTGCTCCTCACAGCGAGTGCGACTTTTTTTTACCGGCTTCGTAGCATGGCATTAGCTGACCACTCAACGTTCTCGGGTGTTCACTTTCGTGGATTGAACTATATCCTGTGGGATCATCGCTGACATGATAATGGGTTCACCGTGAATGTTTTAGCTCGCCTCTGTACTTATTTCATAGCCTTTTTTACCTCCTGCTCTTTTCTCTGGTTTTGTGAGAATTGTCAGGAAGATGATAGCCTCTTATTGTACATTATACTCAACGTCCTACGTTACTCGGAATATTTCAACGTAATTATTCAATATTGTCGGTATGTACCGTAGACAGATGTAAATTATATACAGTTACATGAATATGGAAAAACGGCGGCCGAACGGTTCCGGAAGATCCAAAATAATCTCGAAAAATTCTTCAAGCTACAAATGTCTAGAACTCATGTATCATCCCTCACACCTGATCTGGAGTTTTGGTTGAGGATGAGCCGAAATTGGTAACTATTGAAAATTACAGTCTGAGAATTCTTCATCAAGTTTTTATCTCATCTATGAGATGTGTATTCGAGGTAAGGAGAATAAAATTTTATGCAGGTATCAAAAATTATTCCGATTATGTGAGCTTGTAATTTTGTCGTCGACTACACCTGGTCCAATCAACGCTCTAGTAATTGTAGGATGTCCACCTATTGTACCTTGACCTGTAAAAACTCCAGCCTAGCTTTGAAGGAAGAGACTATCCAAAGAAGAGTATTTCAAAGATCGATCTCGAAAGCTTCATCAGCCGCAAGCTCAAGCGTCATCCGTCCAAGCGTCAAACCACATTTAGTAATTTTGGCGCTCCATCGTGTCCCATTCATCTCGCGGCACCACCCAGCTCTTCCATCGCCGAGTATAATCGGAAATCCGATAGTCCATTGTACGAAACTGGAGAAAAAACTCTCTCTCTCCCTCTCTCTTGAGTCCACGCGAGAGAAATTCAAATTGCGGCACGCCGTAGTCGGCCAAGTTCTCACTCACTGCTAGATGTATAGGGGGCTGCTCCGCGCGGGCAATTCTCGCGATAACGAGACGGGAATAGCAAGGAGCGTGGAGAGAGGAGAGTGAGAGCTCGAACGAGAGAGGACAAAGACGAAAAGCTAGTTACGCCGGAAAATTTACCTCGAGACAATGTGAGGAGGTCTCTGCCGGTGACCGGGCTCTCTCTCTCTCTCTCTCTCTCTCTCTCTCTCTCTCACTATCCTCTCATCGCGTGGCTTCAGAGCCGAGTTTCATCGCGCGCACAGAGAGATCCTCTCGCCGAACAAGAGCTTTCACGGGGAAAACGAGCCGCGCGCGACCCGCGAAAGTCTTTAAATACGGGAAGCGAGCGTTCGCTCTTGGTCTCGGGAATCGTCCTGTACTCTATACGCCGCCGTTCTCTTCGACTTTTGCTCCGGAACAAAAGCTCCGTGGCGCGCGCGCCACCAAGGAGACGAGAGAGAAGAGACAGAGAGAGGGCTCTCGCAAAGTTATTCGACGAATTTAGCGTTTCTTGCACGCTCGTGGCGCTGAATAACACCAAGGGCCTCCAATTTATGCGTCGTCGAGGCCCGTCCTCTCTCTCCACTCTCGCGCGCATCCTCCGAACGCCTGACCTCGTGTCTCTCGACTATACACTTACACACTCCGTCTGCATCCTCTTCGAGCCTCTCCACGCTCTGGCACTCCTGAGATGCGCGAGGATTCCACGAGGGCTGTGTGCATTCTCGGCCCTCTCTCGACTTTGCTACTTGTTATTTCACGCAACTCCACGCGGGGCCAATCTCTCTCTCTCTCTCCCTCTCTCTCTATCCGGGTGGACTCTGTAGAGCTACTCGCCCCAACTTAGATTTGCTTTTGTAATGTTAACATAATCCCCGAGTTTACTCGACGAGCAACACGACGACGTAGAGATAGAGACGCGCCCGAGTGGGTCAACTTCTTCGGAGCCACTGTGTGTGAGGGCCGGGGAGATTTGCAAGAGGACTACTCATTCGACTTGTATGGGTATTGGACGATGCGTCCGGGATAGGGTAGACCCGGGTGAGCGAGCCCGAGTATTCACGATAAGCCGATGAGAGCTCGAGATGCTTTAAATAGTTTCCTCCTGCGTGCCACGATGCTGTTACTTATCGTGTTTTATTCAGCCTTTTCTGGACCTCTCTCTCTTTTTCACGCGCAAACCTTTCTCGAGCTTTGGGTTCTAGGTGGAGAGAGGAAAACGCAGTTCTCTGGAAAAGTTGGGTCGGGTCCAGACCGAAGAACGAGGCGTTTTCGTGAGGGTACTTCAAGTCCTCACTGGCAATAATGCTGTGAAAAATGGAATCTTCTCTCAGCTTATTGAAACTGGACTGATTTTCTATAAAATCAGATCAACATTTTCTAAGATGCACAATTTATTCCATGAAGTTCTCACCATGACGTACCATTGGACGAAATGGGAACTGATTCATCATGCATTGAAATGTCATGTTGGACATCGCGTACATGGCATTCGGAGGTATGATTCGTAATGAAGATGAGATACCTACTTTGGCTTGATTTGCGCAAATTTACGTTCCAATTACACTCTTCCCGCAGCCAAATATGGTGACAGTAAGGTGGATTATGACAAGTTCACAAAATATTTCCTGACACGGTAAATTATCGATATCTCCAAGTGATGGTCTTTTCTCCGCCAAATGCCTTCCTACCTACTCTGTATGAAGGATAGGTCTTGCAAGGTGTTACTCCAAAATTTTCTCTGAAATCGGGAGAGCTACTGTGGGAATTCTCGTGGAAATTCTATGTGAAGTTCCTCGTGGATTTCACGTGGATTCCACATAGAGTTCCTCATGGAATGTCTGAAGATGTCACGTGGAAATTCTTCCGCGAGGAATTCCACGTGGCACTTTTAGAATTTCCTCGTGGGGTTCTATGGAGGTTTCCACATGTCCAATTCCAAGAGTTCAAGTTGAAAACCACCATGGAAATTCCACGTTGAATCTCCCATTATACGTGAAATTACCCATGGATTCCTCGTGGAATTCCTCGGGAGAATTTCAAAAATACCACGTGGAATTTTTCCGGGGAATTTCACAGGGAATTCCACGTATAATTTCCACGGGGATTTCTACGGGGATTCTTGGGGTCGGGTATACTCTTGAGATTGTGAAGGGAAGATGTGGACGCAGGATGAAGTGAAATTGTGCGCTGGAATGAATCGATGATTGCCTTCATGTAGTTTGAAGACAACTTTCTAAGAAAACTGTCTGATTTTTTCAAATATCTTTCACAAAACGTTTCCCCCTTTGTAAGTTAATGTGACATTGCTCATTGCATGGATATTTCAGTGACTCGATTCAAGAGGGAAATCAAGGCTTCCCAGTTTCACGAATGACAGCCATCTCAATCACATCAAGATTTTTGTTCTTTTCTTTCATTAACGCATTCTCAACCTCTTTTTGAGGTTATTTTGCGGGATCTACAGTTTTAGGTGGGTTCCGAACCACCGAAAAGGCACTTATGAAAATCACATTGGTGCCGGCCAAGAATCGAACCCTGGACCTCCTGCGTTGAAGGCCAGGATCTAATCCACTAGGATGGCATCAAGATTGAATGGATAAAATGAAATAGAACTAATAAATAAGTACCTAAATTCTTTTATGAATGTTATATGAATTTTTTTCATTCATATATCACACGATTAGCTCATCTTACCATCACCCTCAAGCAGAAACAATCCGTAAGCCGAATTTCCCTTATGGACGCTCACAGCACGGTTGTTAAAAATCTTGGAAGCTCTTTCCAAGTTGTCTCATAAAGTTTTCATGAATCCCGAGCAAAGTTGCTCCGCGCCCGCCTCATCGATCATAAGCTGCGATGCCGCGCTAATAACTCCATGAGCGGTAACACGGTATACACAGGAGGTGGAGGCACGAGCAACACGTATACCGAGAGGAGACGAGATTCACCTCATGATTCTTTATCCTGAGAGATAGTTGCGTGACCCGTCGGCTCATACATCTTTATGTCGGGCACGCATGTTGCGAAGAAACGTCGCTTTGAACGTCATTTCCAGCGCGCGAAAGCAGAGAGCCGCCGACGCGCGTTGCAAAGAAACGTGTATATATAAGGGAGGCGGTGTGTATGACGTTGCGCGGGAGGCAAAGAAAATAGAAGGGAGACTAGAGCGCGGGATGATGTACGAGGCGCATTCGTAACTCACCGTGAGGCGTCCCGAGAGTACTTGTGGAGTGAGAAAGGGGAGCCGCTGAAAAGCTCAGGAGATTGCGCCGGAGAGCGAAGAATGAATGCAAATCTTACATTGATTCTTTCGCATATTGCGCGCTCGGAGCTTCATTTGCTCCGCGTTGAAAGTTTATAACCCCCTAGAGCTCGACGCTTGATGACAAATTTCAAGAGCCCCCCGAGAGACGCCTCGTATTTCCATAAGTGGAACGAGAATCGGCCGACGCTCTTGAGGCGTTCCGTATATTCGCTCCCCTCATTTGAACAGTTGATACCCGATTCATGAGGCATTTGTGGATGATTAGGGGTTTTCTATGGTCGATGAAAATTATGATTTCAGTCTCGAAGATTCGCGAATTAAGTATCCCTCAAATCAGCAAATGCCCGAATTAGTTCTTTTCTTTTATTGTCAATTTAGTTCTCACCTGAGTATTTGGTTTCACAAGTACAGTCTATCAAACTTATTTAGGATTCTATGGCATTCAACATAGCCCAAAATTATTTGGCACACTTCACCCTAAAGCTATCAACACGTTCACTACGGTGGGTCCCACCGGTGGGACCCATGACTCATTCTCGTCCAGCTTATGTAAGCTCATATCGACTGGAAAATCTCATCAAATGGTGACCAACTTTGTTGGTTCGCTTGACTCGAACCTGAATAACTGACGGAAAAATTTTCATCCTTGTACCGTCACTTTCGTTTGAGCATGACTGTGTGATTCACGTACTTTTCGAGATGATAAAAAAACGTATCCCCAGTGAACGTGTTGAACTTACGAGTAGAGGGTCAACCTTGCGGATCACGGATTCGGCTAAAACTTTGGAAATCATCTTGTTCCGGGGAGAAATGAAGATATCTCAAAGGGTTTAGACCAATGAGCCCTCTATTCAGAGATACAGCTGTGAACATTAGCATTGCTAGTATACCTATACCTATACATATAAATGTTTAACACGTGCCTATATGAGCAATGCTAATGTCCCTGGCTCTATATCGGAACAAAGGGTCTATTGGTCTAAGCCCTCTGAGATATCCTCATTTCTCATCGGAACAAGATGATTCCCGAAGTTCTGGCCAAATCCGTGATCCGCAAGGTTGACCCTCTACTTGTTAGTCTGATCTCACTTCTTCCATGCGCCAGTACTCTTCCTACCGACCCAAGGACTCTTATTCCTGCAATTCGCTCACCACCACCATATTTGACATCTTCGATCTACCTGTTTCTCAAGTGATCGTGGAGCTTTTGTCTTTCT
>JAPYYZ010004002.1:2254-13274 GCA_030522705.1 Eretmocerus eremicus
CGAAATGGGCGTGCGAAACCAGGGTCAATAAGTGTTTTCGCTCCGGGGCCCCCAAATTCGCCCCCGGGGGGTCGAGTTTGGGCCGCGGGAGCGAAAATTATATTTTCGATCGTTTTTAAATTCATAGAGGTATCTAAAATGTCATGTGGAATATTATCTGCATCTTCAATTCATCCAAAATATCATCTGGCACAGCATCTAAACGATAGTCTAAAATATCAACTGAAATATCGTCCGTAATGTAATCTAAAAAATTATCTGAAACATCATCCAGAATGTTGTTGGACCCCTAACCTTTCGTCCAAATCTTCTTTATTATAAAATTCCGAAAATATAAAATTTTCTGAAAACTGTCAGATTTATAGCATGACAATGAAGTTATGGCGACAGGTCACGATTGTAACATCGTCAAAATCAAAGATTAAGAATCTCATGATACCAAAAGACGTCCCGAATATTAGCCCTCAGAGTTCGATATCCCAGCAATTTGACAAGAACACCGTGGAATATTCAATTCCCATCTGCAGCCTTCACCAGCTTGGTCGGTGGGATACCTTCACTCTACATTATTAATAAGACCGGTATCCGCGAGCTAAATTCATCTGGGAGGAAGGAACGATGGGAGGCGCGTGGCGTACCGTCCACTGTGCAGCTATGCTGGCAATGTCCGGCTGCGGAGGTATGCTGCAGACTGCTGCCGGAGGCACGGTTTGATCGTGGCCTCCGCGCCTCGACGGCATGTTTACAACGTCAGAATGCTAATTTATCGAATCCGAGGGGCCAAGTGGCTATCCTTTGGTCAACGAACTCGGAATTCTTCGGCTCTTTCGTAATTTTTATCCTGGCTTTGGAACTTTTCAATTGAAAGCTCGGTGCTTAGAGAACTCTTGGAATTACTTGTTACCCTATATGGGCTGAGAAAAAGCGGAATTGCTTCGATATCATTGGTTAATGCATTCATGATGAGATCATTAGAAGAAATTTCATTAATACGAATGAGCGGGAAATCCCGGCTTCCCGGCTAACATTAGGAGCGAAATGAACGAACAGATGGTACTAACCTCGGAAGGAATGGTGCGGCACTTTTTAATGTCTTACTCCAGCCAACTATGGCGATAATTACCAAGGCGTATCAGAGACCGGATATCAAACCGACCATTTGAATTGCTGGAATGAGCATCGGATTCTAGAGGTAAGGTGTGGTGATGTACAGGACTAAAATTCTCATAGTCATCCACAATATCTCGCGAGGAGCTACAGTCTCCAATATTATCACAGTTAATATTGAGCAACCACGAAAATCCAAATTTCAATTTTGTAAATGCTGAGTATCTAGGATATTGGAAATCTTGGGATTTGTAGCTCTTTGCCATTGGAGGAAGGGGTTATTTTTAAGATATACTTGTTTCGTAGGTTTTCATACGCATGCTCTTCCAGAATTTTAATTCGCAAGAGGGAGAAGGAAGAAAACGGAGGTCGAGTATGGCAAACGAATAGACGCGAGGTAGGTGGTACTCAGAGTCACGAAAATGCTGCAGCCAGCGGTGGGGAAACTGCACACATGTGTCTTGAGGCTGGTAATTACGCAGCATCTGCAGCGGTAACACCATCCCTCGGCACATGGGAAGGAAGGAAGGAGGAGGAGCGGTGGTAGAGCAGCGAGAGAGAGAGAGAGAGAGAGATGGGGATGATCGCGGGAGAGAGCGAGAACGAGAGAGAAAGAGAAGGAGGGTGGAAAGGTAGGAAGGAAGGAAGGGGTCCCTCTCTTGCTCTGCGGCGAGTACACAGTATTGATTTTGTCCAAGACAGCCGCCGACGCCGTGGTGGCCACCTCTGGTGCTATACCCGTACCGGGCTACAACACCATCTCTCCTACCATCGTCTCGAGATTTCTAACGCTCTTTCCTCGCCCGCACCTCCTCCTCCTCCTTCCCTTCCGCCCCCCCCCCCCTTCTGCCGATTCTCTTCCCGCGATCCCTTGATTTCGCTGTCTCTAGCCCTATATCTCTCGTTCCGCTGCAGCTCTTTTTTCGTCCTCGCAACCCTTTTTCTCGTCCGTGGCAAATCTGTATCGCGGAGCGCCTGCCGATAAGGAGCTTCCGTCCCGCTTTGACCGTACGCCCCTCCGAGCGACTTGCCCTAGCCACCGTTCGAGAGCTTTTCGGTTCGGCTTTTGTTGATTTTTTGCTCGGTGCGGGTGAAATTGCCAAAGGAGAATCGCGCAAGATACTGACTTTCTATCTGTGGGCGGAGTGGAGTTTGATTTAATTAGAATTTTACTCGAGGCTCTGCTCTTTATTCGACTTTTCGTTGATGAGATGTCGAGTTATTCGACCGGATAATCCGTTTGTTGAGATTGTTCTGGTGAGTGAGAATGAAAGCAGGGGCTATCATCAGTGGTGCGTAAGATCTTTGGGCGATAATTTCTCATCAAACGCTTAAAGCAAAATATTTCAAGTTATCTATTCGAGAGGAAAGTTGCGATGAAAGCTTTTATCCCAGATTTCCTAAAAACTATTCATAGATTTCTTTAAATCAAAAGTTTTTTGATATTTCAATATTCTTCCTATCGAAGAATGAAAGTGGGAAAATACCATATCAAAAGAACCTTTTTCTTGTTATGACTGTCATTCTTTCATATCCTTCAAATGCCTTCATTGTAGTGGGGGTTTTCAGAATTTCGATGAATGGTTTTCAGAAGAGGAGATAAATCGTTTCAATAAATATTCCTCATAGTTATCATTCATTTTTCCCGTTGCTTATGCTCAAAGTCACCAATACTCAATCAAAGGCCATGCACAAAAAGAATCCAATGGGAATCCACCGAGAATCTCCGAAGAAAAATTCAAAAATACTACGTGGCAGAATCTCCATGGCAATCTATGTTTCATTTTCAATTAGTTTTCACCAAAATTTTAAGATTATATGATAATCATTTTATTTCTATCTGTTATTTAATGTAATGCCAAGGTGCCTTCGTATTTCTGTCAGAAATCATACGATATTCAAATGAATTTCTTCGTGGATTTCAAGGATGGAATCCCATGTGACATCTTTGGATTTTTTCGTAGAGGTCAACCAAACCCGGAAACCTGATATTTTCTGATCCTTCCATCAAGCAGAAGATGTTACTGTCAAGAAGTTTATTCACAAAAAAGTATTTGATTCGTAAATTTTACATCGAATCCATACCATATCAATCTTTTAGTACCTTTCGCTGTACTCTCACTGATTTTCTCAAGTACCTATACTACCACTTGCTCCTTGCCCCTACCAGAAGAAGTAACATTGACATACATCATTCAGCAGCGTTGGACAATTTCTTTCATTTTCTTCAGCTCCTTTTCATCAAATTATCGCATCCAGATGATTAATCAAGATAGTGCTCTATCCATCAGAGTTTCATTATGCGAATCGATAGTAACTGATTCAAAGGTCAATCTCCCTATTCCTCTTCCTTGTCTATATTCTTCTTTTTTGCGGGATTTCGAACTATCCCAATTACCAAAATACTAGCAGACACAAACTAAAAACTCCCTAGTCGCTAAAAAGCCCTCATCACAGCAAAATCCGTCACGCAATACAAAGCCAAACAGTAATGCAGTGGCTAAGATACCACGTAATGTCAGCGCAGCCTCGGCTCACGAAACTACAGCATCATCGTTGCAAATATATCAAGACATCGCCGGGAGGCCGAGTCTATCGCACGGGAGAGCGATGGCTGAATATTCATAGATCAAGATCCCTGGCGCGTCTATTCCAAGCACGACGGAGAGATCCGAGGAGAGCGAGCAGACAACGCGGCCTGATACCTCTCGGAAGCTCTCGGGCTTGCTCTGAGCTCCGCCGAGGCGGAGATAGTTGAGAAACTTGACGACGAGACGCCGCCGCCACTCGTGAGAGCCCGAGCATCTGGCCGGTATAGTTAAAATGCATGTAGTCCGGCCCGGCGGAGCCCCGAAAAGCAGCCCCGTGGCGGAGATCCCGTATTCAAATACAGGATGAGTCGACCTTTCGCCCCGGCCCCCGACAGTTGATCCCGATATTCCGATGTGCCCGGATGGTCCGCGTATGTCTGCGTGTGCCGAGAAAAAGTTTGCGCCCCGTCACCACCGCCCGCCGGACTGTACTCGAGGCTATGCATGTAGAGTCACGCGAGGATATCCACCGAGGTATGGGAGAGGAAAAGCGAGCGTGGCTGGTGGCGAGGAGTTTCTCGCAGATCGGATCCTCTGCCGCCCAGTAAGAAGCCTTGTCGTGTTCTCGAGCTGCGGGCCATCCCAGAGCTTTCCACGACTTCTTTCTTTCCGACTGATTCCGGCGCAGCTACCGTATACGACACTTTGGGCATCGCTCTCTGTTTCGAGCGCGATTGATACAAATATATGCAGCAGTAACTGTGGACTCAGGATTCAGATGAAGATACATGATGATGTTTCGAGATTTAGAGGAGCGGAATAATTAGTCGGGGCTCGACCTTGAAGACTGTCTCTTAGCAATCCAGTAGTACTGCAAAGTTCACACTCCGATTCAGTTGGAAAATCAATAGTTCAAGTTTATGGATATTATCGATTGGATTCACCATCGATGAGAACTAGTCACAAGTTATCCAAATGTCTTCTGATCGTAAAATCGACTCGGAAATTGATCTTTTCGAGCCATTAGGTCTCAGATTAGGTCCCGCCGAAAATCGTTCTTTTTCTGTATTCCTACTTTTGACAATGACCCATACATTCATCAAAAGAGGAACCATTCATCATACTTTGTGAAATATTGTGCGTAACAGCCTGTTATTATCTAAGCCAAGCAAACGAATATTTGATGAGAATAAAAAGAAGTAGCGAGAACATTGACGAAAGAGGATATACGGTTAGAAACCGGGGAGATGAATAATATAATATCTTAATGGTTCCCGAGCTGGGAGCTCTTGGGGTCGGATCGATCGTTTGTCCTTAACTTGCTCCTCTAAGGCCAAATCGACTCAAACATTCTTTCAATATTTAGAAATTTGTTAAAAGTCTTTCTCTTCCATCGTAAGATTATTCTTTTTCTAATATCGTTGTGAGGAAAAATGTTAGACGTGTACAGTTCTCAAGGCAGCAATTATTGCTCATCTCATCTTTCCAAATATGAACAGTGTTCCCTTGCTAACATGGATTTGGAGGAGTAAAGATTTTGTTCGTGTTTTATAGGTATTCGAGTTAAGCAGGGAACCAGGTCCCCTCTCTTACACGAAATAATTCGGGCTAACCAAAAACGCTGATAACGCGAACTAATTTGTGTTAACAATCAGAGAAGAATGTGGCTTCACTGCGTAATTCGTAACTATTCATCTGTCCATTTGTCCGTACGTATGCATGTATGTACGTTGTCTTTCCTTCATCGCACAATAACTCCAAAACTCTATCGTTAATCTTCACCAAAACTTCGGAAATTTGTTAAGCATCAATCAGCAATAATCCTCGTTCACTTTCAGCATCATCCACCAAAGTATCTACCTTTTACATTCGTTTTTATATCAAAATATCAACATCGTTTTTGAACTATATTGCGCCATTCGGCATATCTTCTTATTTTCTTCATACCAGAATCTGAAATTGAGTCAATTAACATTCCTGATTATTCTCCTGCGAATGGTTGTCATTAATTTTTGATCTAGTCCCATGGCATATTAGTACTTTTTCTCTATTCGTTACAAAACAAAAGCTCCTAAACCCTTCGACCAATCTTTACCAAAATTCAGTGGGTTATTGAGTATAACCTAGCAATGATCTCAGTACAATTCGGGCTTCTATCATCGAATCTGTCTCCTCCTATATATATTTTTATATTGAAAATTCAATTATGCGCCCTCTTTTCGTCAGTTTCTTAGTTCTAAACTCCAAAACTCCTCAATCGATTTTCACCAAAATCCAATGGTACTTGCATCATCATCCGACAATCCTATCGTATTATTTTTAATTTCTTCCTAGCTTTCACAGTCACTTTTATATGCACATTTCAATAAGGTTTCTCAGCCATCTTTCACCATTTACCATATCTTCTTATTTTCTTCATACGAAAAAATCTGAAACGGATCCATTCGACATTCTTCATCATTTTTCATCGAATGGTTGTTACCGATTTTTGATCAAGTACTCTAATACAGTACAATATTCTTTTTCTATTCGTTGCCAAACGAAGTCTCCTGCACTGAGAAAAGTTTGGGACGTATTCCGTATTCATCGGTATGTACGCTGAGCAAATTTCAGAGTAAAGCACGTCTCCAACTTTTGAGGCAGCTCCTGCCCTAAAATCGGACTCGAGTTGTCCCGCGAGCGCGGAGCTGCGAGCGTAAATTGTTTCCCCGGATAGCCTCACAAATCACTCATAAATTGCTACTATTTGAAGCATTTGATGAAGTTCATCTTGTGATATACGCATATTTGCATTAGAAATCAGTTCTCTAGTTTTCCAAACTGTTCAGATTATTGAAAATGTGTACTGTGCGTCCAGTTGATCCTTTTTGCGGTGACTGAGCAGACAACCTCACAGCAGGTAATCGATACTCATACATGTAAATAGATTAGCGTCCGTGTGAGAAATTTGGGGTAACTCACGTGCCAAATTTTGGAACACGCTCTGGCCGCTCGTGAAAGCAAGTAACGTGCCAAACCTTTCTCAGTGTGAACCTTCGGACCAATCTCCACTAAAATTTTATGGCTCATTTGACATGACCCAGTAATTATTATTTCACTCCCATTTAAGCCCAATTCACCCACTCTGCCACTTCCTACCTTCATAAATTTTTTTCGTCCAAAATTCTACCTTCTGGTCTTGAGTTATTGGTAATGGATTGTGAATATAAAAGAAGTGTATAACATTAAGAACGGATCGAAAAAGTATTCTGCTAATCTCTTTTAGCAGCATATTTCTCACCGCAATTCTCTATCGATTGTATAGCAGCTCGGACAAGACGTCTCCAAAAGTCAGAATTCACCGATCTGTCGTGGGATATCGACTATCGATGGTCGTATTTGGCCCCTCAGTATCGTGCTCGTATTCATGTTAACGATGATGCTGAGAAATTTTCTTACCGGATAATTTCTTGGTCCGAAGGCTGCCATCGACTCGTTGTGTTTGGCGGTGAGAACCTGATGGTCACACTCGATAATATCAAACCAGAAACTTCATAGGCACTACAATTTTCCAGCGTCAAAAAAAAGGCGCCAATTTGCAGAAAGCATTCCATTATTGAATTTTAGCAGCCACTTTCTAAAACTTATTTTGTCCACCCAGGCATTCTTCTGGTGTGAGTAGTCACATGATAGATTTGATGGCTCATTTGCTTTTTTCTTGAAGCAACGAGGATTTTTCGACTCGCCGATTAACTACACTACCATTTTCTCACTGACATCTCCATTACATGCGAACACAGCAGTAATTCTCTCTTAGATTCGCGTGCCTCCACGACACTTATCACCTTTCACTTGAATAGTATGATTCTGTTAAAGTTTTCAAAAGATTGGCCCTTCGTGCAAATTCCACTTATCTCGGTCTCCAAATTTTTTTCAGTTTTGCTGAAACCACTCAGACACTCATTTGCACCTTCATTCTTATCTTCAATTTTCCACAGTTAGTTGGAGAAGTGATATTCTCACGTTGTTTGAATCCTACAAGCCATCCATTTGAAGCTCTGAAATCTTACACACCTAATTCTTCAGTAATAGCTGAAGCTTTCTTTTGCAATATGGAATCACACACTGGAATGTTTTTTTTTTCGAATGTCACAACACGACGAGAATAGTGCTGAGTCAACTTTAGCATATTTTCCAGTGTGAAGACGTTTTACAGTTGTTATTATGGTTCAGGAAGCAATAGCATCGCGAAGCTTTTTTTCTGTTTGAGTGTCGTTGATAACTCAAAGTTTGGAATGTTGATATGTCGTGGTACGTCCTTTTTCTTCTTCACACCGCTCTCAACTTCGTGTTAGATGGAAATTTTAGTGGCAAGGTCGATGGACGAATGCTTATGCGGACTCATTGCTGCTAACTGAGCTCGCAGCGACGACTGCTTATCACGTTGTTGATCAATCGAATTTGGATGAACCAAGATCCAGATGACCGTGGGGACGGAAATTTGTTCAAGATTTGTGTTAGAGAGAAATTTTGTGTTTGATCGAAAAATCCCTGTATTAGCCCATGCTAATTTGGAGGGGGCAAAATTTCGTTCGCGTTAACCAGGTAGTTCGCCTTATAGCCGTTCGCATTAGCGAGTAAGACTATATGATTATCAGTCGCATATTTGTCTATTGAAAAATCAGATCGATGAAATTCTAATAGAAATGATCTGTGAAAAGCAATCTTGTACTTTGCATTATTTGGCCTTTGGTAAAGAAAATCTGAGACCGCAAAGTATGGATTACAAATAGAAATCAGAGCTAGATATGAAAAACTAATAAAAAAAAGCATCAAGATAAATCGTCATTGATTCTATTCCATTTTAACCACGATAAGGTATGTGTCACATTTAATTCTTTCCTTGTCATGAGCCGCTGGCATCCCTTACCGTTGACCTAAGCGGCTCTAGGATCATCGTTTGGGGTATACACGACGAACCCAGGATTAAACAGAGCTAAAGCTTCTTAAACTGCGGTCCAGCTTGAGCTGGATACATACGAGAGTCCAAGGTAGTGGCGTCCAGTCTTTTATCTAGATCAGGTGATCCTCTTGACCCTTTTAAAAGCCTCGTCCTTTCATAGAATGTCTCTTTCAAAAAAATTCTCAGAGAATGTCAGGTAAGAAGTAAGGTAACGATGACGATGATTCTGTTGAGTTTTCATGTCAATTTCCCTGCCAAAATCAGCAGGAGAAACCAATAGAGTCATCATCATCGTTCTAATTCGAATTCATCCTGCAAAAGAGTCATTGAAGTCATACAAGAAAGTATGGGTTTGGATTTTTTGGACCACGCGCCATATTCTATTTCATAGGCCCTTATCAGTTGCAACAGATTATCAATCGAATTTTCTGTATTCCTCAGAGGACTACTGCAATTCAAGGCTGGAATAATCTTTCTTGAAAAAGGCTTTCGATTGTACCACACATACATCGATATCTATGGAGTCTAATTTTTCAGATGAGTTAAATTCTTTTATTTAGAAAAAATTATCAAATCTAATTTGTTTTGTCACTATAAGATGCAAGCTCCCGAGACTAAATGTCTTGGATTCCTCGCATAGTCATATATCATTTATAGTGGATAACGATATGTGGCATCTCTGTATTGCTTCTAAACATATTCAGATGTCTGCAAGTCGTTGAAGCTGCATTGGAATGTCAAAATTTTAACGATATAATATTCACATGTAACAAGAGTCTCTTCACAAAAAGATTGTATCTAAAAAAGGAGAATTTTCACCTCTTACTCACAATGTTTTGTTGCTCCGCACCAACCTGAATAACCAGTCTTCTTACAGGATCTGCCTGAGTAGATCTAAATAAAAAAACCTTAATCTTGAAAGCACTTCAGACACCAAAAAGCAACATCTTTCGCCAATCCACCATCCAAGACAAATTGTATTCAATCAGAGTAACGCACTTCCGTTTTGTCCGAAAGCGCAGCTCTCGTACATCACCCTCGAAGAAATTAGTGCAATTGTCCGAGTACCAAGAAAACAAGCCAATCTCCCCAACAACGCAGACCGAGAAAGATTGAGAATCGACGGAGGGAGACGGAAGACGGGCGTTTTATGCGTCAATCCTCTCATGGCCCCATGACGCGCCCAAGGATCGGGGCACTCGAATGGGATCTCGTAAGAGCGGCTGCGGCAGAGCGGTGAAACCCCCTTCCGCTCCAACATCCTTAATCGGTCAAGTGATCGTGTAGAGAGCCGCGTCCCCGCACACGTATACATTTCTGCAACAAGAGGCAAGAGCCCGAGAGAGTCTGGAGAAATGGCTAATTCTGGATATTTATGTAGAGAGGATAAAATAGGAGGGTTGTTATCGGACGCTAGAGCCTCGAGGATCGACCCCGAAGAGCCAGAAGCGACCAACTGACCAGAAAATTAACTCTCCAGTCAATCCGATGGACTTGCTCCAACGGATTCGTGCTGGGCCGGGCCGCACCGCACGGCCACCGCCTCGCCGAGAAGCACTTTACCATTGCCGTGTCCCAAGTTATCTCGGGACCTGGGATAGCCCTTCGAGAGACTGTGGAAATTTAATTGCCATGAGATTTAAAGCCACCCTCGGCAGCAATTTCTCGTTTCTTTCTCGATCTGCTTGTGGTTGTCCATCGCAGATGTCAGTTTGTCTATTCGCATTTACTCTCTTCTATCTTAAGCCCAATGTTGGTTCTCTAAGAGATATTTCTGATTCATGCGGTAACTCGGAGATCTAGAATGATTGTAAAGCATTGAGGAAGCACTGTTCAGTTTCATTCCGATGATTTTGGATATGAAACACAAAAAGCACAATGAAGTAATTTTGTGTTTTTCACCATCTTTACTGAGATTATCTCGTTTTAGAAAACAGAAGGCTGAAGAACGATGTTTGCAAGACAAGCTCTGGAACATTAATCGGATCTTCGCGACCGTAACTAGCGCAAGCGAATAAAAAGCGAGAAAAAGAAAAAAGGCGGAATGGATTGAGCAAAAATGTATAGAGAAAGTAAGAGATGGAAGGAGGTTGGTTAGACAGGGCCACGGGAGTTAGCAGAAGCAGCCGAAACGCATTCCCCAATAAAAGTCAACAAAAGACTAACGACTCATCCAGCTAATGGAAAAGTCCGAAAACAGAAGCGGGCTCGCGTTCTCTTTCCATCTTTCCTCTACCGCTCATAATTAAGCAGACTTTTAGCAGATTAGATTCTCCAGATACCAGCGAGTTGGGAACGTATGTATGTTAATACGGAAGCGTGCTCGGTTGCTGCGAAAAAAGAGGAATCCTCGAGCAAATCTTAAGTGAGAAAACTGGCAGAGAGCAGAAATTGAAAAATGTGAATAGTAGTCGACTGCTGGATGAATGAATAACATTTT
>JAPYYZ010004003.1:0-11327 GCA_030522705.1 Eretmocerus eremicus
CTTCGTATCTCACTAACTCATTCATTCCCACGAAGCGCATCACAGTCTGATTGAAGGAACCCTCAAGGGGACATCCTCGATCTTTTTGCTGCATCGTTGAATTTTTCCATCGCGCTAAATCACAGAATTAATTAAAAACAAATGCACGATAACTGCTCGGGCTACTTGTAGAAACTTGTGCTTATGAGACTCGATATATCAATAGCCCAGAGTAAAAAGAAACTATCTAAAATCGCTGGTGGGAAAAAGGAACTATCTAAAGAATTTTCTGTAAAAAGGACCATCAGAAATTTTTTGCTCAAAAGGAACTATCAACAAAAATTTGTGAGAAAAGTACCATCCAAAATCTTTTGATGGTAGAGGGAACTTTTTAAAAAAGCCTGATCATAAAAGGAACGATCCAAAAAATGTTGGTCAAAAGGAACTATCTAAAAAAAAATTGGCAAAAAAAACCATCTAAAATCTTCTGATGAAAGAAGGAACTACCTAAAAATGGCTGAATGTAGACAGAACTATCGAGGATGTTTTGGTCAAAAACGTATTATGTAAAATTGTTTGGTCAAAAAGGAGCTACCTACAATCTTTTGGTCAAAAAGGTACTATGTAAAATTTGTGGTCAAAAAGGAACTATCTAAAATTTTTTGGTCAAAAAGGAATGATGTAACATTCTTTGGTCAAAAAGGAGTTATCTAAATAGGTGTTTCCTTTCAGAATCTTGGACGATTTTGGATAGTTTTTTTTTCACCAGAATATTTTGGCAGTCCCCTTTTAACCAAAAAATTTTGGATAGTTCCTTTTTGACCAAAAAACTTTACACAGTTCCTTCTTGACCAAAAAGTTTTATATCGTTTTTTTACCAAAATATTTTACATAGTTCCTTTCTAACTAAAAAGATTTACATACTTCCTTTTTGACCGAAAAATTTTAGATAATTCCTTTTGACCAAAATTTTTTGGATGGTTCCGTTTTCAATCAGCATTTTCAGATATCTCCGTTTTCCATCAGAAGATTTTAGATAGTTCCTCTCTGCCAATTTTTTTCTCATACGTGGTTTTTTCAGATAGTTCTTTTTGAGCAAACAATTTTAGATAGTTCTTTTTACAGAAAATTTTAAATAATTCCTTTTGAGCAAAAAAATTTAGATAGCTCCTATTCATCTGGCAATTTTATATAGTTCCTTGTTTCACTGGCAATTTTAGATACTTATTACTCTGGGCTATCCATGTGTACAGAAGACTCCTGAATCATGGGCACAACATTACAAAAAAGTTCAATTCAATTTGAGCAGTAAGAAATCTCATCCATTCGTTGCACGTCAAGCTATTTCCGACGCAAATGCGTAGTAATACTGATGCCAAGAGGCAATGACAAATATGTACTCAAGTGAACATAAAAATTTACTCTTTTGAGCTACAAATGACGATTCGGAAAGTCGCCAGAGACGTACTACAAATGTGTATTACACTGAAGGAACTCGTCCGTGCAATTTCATCTAACTGCTAGTACACGGACATGCACTCATTCAAGCACACTCACATATTTATTGTTCGTACCTATCGAACTAGATTTATTGGCAGGCTGGTATTGCAATAAGCTCGAATATTAAGGTTTCCATATATTGCATACACTGGGTTATTGGAGGAGACACTGAGGACCATTATGGCCACCTTCTTTCAATTCATTAAAGAATTTCTATTCTTCTCTTGGTAATCGAAAAATTCGATACATCAATTCCGATGTTGAATCGTGTCCCACACGTGTTGAGGAATCAATTTTTCATGATTCTTGAAAATTGAGTAGATAAACAAACAATAATTGAATGTAACATTTATCGGTCGCTTCTCTACCTAGTAATTTTCAGGAGTTGGAACATTGGTTGAAAAACAAAATATCCTAAGATCGGAGGTCCTCATTGAAATATTGCTTCCGTTTCGGACATTGACTGCCCATAAGTTGACTCTGAAGTAAAAAGATGGAATGAAACCTAGAATTTCTATACCAATTTCTCCATTGAGATGACCTTGCTGTAACTAGATCTATCGAAATAGCAATTTTCGGAAGCTTTGGCTCCCGTTATATTAACGACCAATGTATAAATATGCCAATCCTAGATTTTCTATGAGTCAAATTTTTGATAAACCTTGCTAAATGCTGGGATTACTTGTATGCAGAGCATTCCAGTAGGCGCGTGTTGAAAAATGTAACAAAACACGAGGCGTCAATGTTTTCTTGAACGTAAGTTATGATTTGCACTCGAATTTCTAGTTATGAAATAATTGAACTAATGAACATAGAAATGAAACCGATTCCAATACGGTCAAGAGAAGAGACTTCATACAGAAACTCATTTTGCAAAACTATCCAAATAGAGCCGGATTAGATCAATCTCCTCCAAAAAAAGTTGAATTCCATTCTCATTCCATCATCATACTCCAGTTCATCAGTACCATTTTCAAATATTGTAGATTATGATGAAGCTCCAATTTAAATTAGCTACAGTCCACGATGACACTATTTGGGATCTGTCTCCTCCAAGGGGTACAGATGTGACTCTGAAAGTCGCAATTGCTCGTGTCAATTCAAGATCAATAAGACAGACATGCACTTTCTCCGTCACAGATAAATGTTGTTTATATCATCAGCCCAATCACTCAGTGGCATGCTAGAGATCCTTTTAATAAATAATCTCAGGCAAGCACAGTAGAGGCAGGGCGGAAAAGAAACAACTGGAAACTATCTTGTACTCAAACGTATGAAAACTTGATTCTAACCAAGTCACGAGTGCCTCCTCACATTTGATTTGACAATTCAATGACCAAGGCAACCAGTTATGGTTTTTGAAACTTCAAATGCTTAATAGTCGTTTAATAATGCTCAAGAGAAATTTTGAAAAATAGTTTTCAGCCTCCTTAGGACTTTATTCTTCCAAAGTCTTTCAACACACTTAAAAAAATGCAAAGACCGATCAAATATATGATTTGAAAAAATGCAAAGCCCCAATAGTGTGATTTCATGAAGATCTGCGAAAGCGATGTTATTATGTACACGACTTGCGGTCGCTTTTGTGAAGGCATCCCTGATTTTTCGCAAAAAACCACAATATAATATGTGACTGGGATGTAGCAGAATCTCATTTCAAGAAACGAATAATCTTTCGAATGAGTGATAATAATTAAGATAACTTTTCTCTATGAGACTATCAACATGAAAAATGCATTTCAAAAATCACTCTTTTAACTTTGGGATCGACCTCATAGTTTCAAAATCGAAGAATTATAACATTCGTATTGGCGATAGATGGAAAACATCTTGACGGAAATATCGCGAGTCAACAAGATAAAAGGCGACGCAATCACAATGTTAACGAGATTTCGACAAAAACGCAGGGCTGTGCTCAGATTGGCTAAACCACATCACATTCAAAGCATTAATTGAAATATGACTAGTGATTCTCCGTACCAATGCTGTGATGCAGTAAACACGTGCTTATTACAGCATAAATGATTCTTAAAAACGTTTAGAATTTGAAAATATGTACAATCCATTCACTCAATCATGGAATCGATTTTACAGATGTTACAGTCTCAAAAAAATTCTGGACGTATTGATATTATAATAATGACAGTTGGACTTGAAAGTTAACTTTATCCTCATCATAAGTGAGGGGTAAATCCAAAAGCACACGCATCCTCGCTCACATATGAAGATATTTTATGATCGAACGACATCTCATAATCGAACTGCTCGAAGGTCGTGTACTCACCAGGGAGTAATGTTTATTTGTCATGTGCACTGATGTATCAGTCATCTACGGAACTAGCTGATTAGACAATTTGAACATAACAAATTTGCAGATAAAACATTGCACAGTTTTGAGACATTATTTCGTATCAATCTCTTGAACATAATTCAATATCACCATTTGATTTAGATTCGTAATTATACCAGTCACTATTAAAAAAAAATCAAATTAAAAATCTGAGTGAGCTACACTGACCATTTTTTGGTAGTTAAGAATATACCGGTGCACCAATCAATAAGGTTGCAAGAAAAATTTCCATTGAAACTTCACATCTGTATCATCTTTGAAGAGAGGAAACAACGATTTGAAAAGCTTCATTAAGGTTCTTAAAAATGTTGGATTTAATAAAAAAAAAATAAAAAAAACAAATGTTGGATTTTCAAATTTAATGAAGGGAAAAAATTGAGCCAATTCATCAAATGCATAAACGATACCGCATTATACTAGATCACTCAGGAACATAATCGTCACATATGAAATCGAATAGAAACATTCTAAAAAATCAGAGATGCCAGAGAGTATGTTGACAACTATATAATAATTTTAAAATGACTATATCCGAAAATTTTCCATAAAAATTATCGTAGATGAGAATCTGTCAAAAAATATCCGACATACAATCTTATAAATTGCGTTCCGTAGTGACGGATTCGATCATTCACTGGGTAGTTTTTCAAGATATAAAGTTACAGTATCTAGTGTCGAAATATTACTCATCATATTCGAAATGAATTGAAACAAATTTGATAGCGTTCGGAAAACGCAAATAGAATAGCCCCTACAATGATAGTAAGAACTTTTTGAAACACATATTCTAATATTCAACAAGTTAATTACTTGATATGCAAATTTATCCTCTGAAACTCGAACGCAATGAGGCTTGAATAAATCAAATTCATCAAGCACTACTCCACAATAAATAGCTAAAATTTACTAAACCAACAAATTCAAGCGCGCATACACACACTCCTTCTCTTTTTTCTGCACACACTTACAAATGTGCCAGTACTCTCGAGATTAGACAAGCTAATGCTATTGATTTCAAAAGCTGATAAAATATATGGCACCAACCAAAGAGATTTTTCCCCATTCTCACCTTCATATCAAAGATATCCTTGCTTAAAAATAATCAAAGTCGGATTCGAAAATTTCCTACAGTCACGAGTTTCAAGTATATTAGAAGAAAATTTCGTAATAATATTGATCGGGTCTTACATTATACTACTGTCCGCCCATTGTGTAACATCCGTTGATAAGCCTTGATAATTTTTCACTCCTTTGAGAACTTCTTCAGCTGTCAATACAAATTCATAATTTTGGTACTCTTTCTCATTTCGCTGGCTGTTCCCGACGGGTACAATCAGTTCTAGATTCTAATTGTAAGAAAAAATTGTGGAATTACTCCTTGATGAATCATAGATAAAAAGTTGGATCATACTCACAACAAGATGTTCGAAAGCTTTCATGATAACTGGTTGTTGGACGGACTCAATGTTAGAGGTTTGATTTGCAAATTTCAAGTACCGATTCAAAACTTTCTGGAAATTGAATGGCTCCCCATCATAAATTTCAGTTTCATGTTTGATTGCTATCAACTGAAAGTGTTGAGATATAAGGCTTTTTAGCAAGAAGATCTTTAGTGACATCTCACCTTTGCATCCAGGAGAAAAATATATACTTACCAGGCACATTTCTAAGACAGTCAGACCTTCTAAGACTAATGTTTTGTCATCAGGAGACATGAGTTTACTGGCCCTTACGAAATCGTCAAGGACTAATTCTCGATGATCACGACTAATGAAAGAGACTAGGATAGCAAGAAAATGTCTAAATTTTCTCTCTGATCGGTCTTCATTGTGCATTTGTTTCAAAACTTTGATTACTCTTTCATCCTCTGCAAACTCCCGAATTTTCTTGTTCCATAATGCTCTGAACTGTGGACTCATATTATTAGGAGCTTTTACTTGTTCAATCTCGTTGACATTCTCATCATCAGGCAAACTGAGTAGATCCTGAAACAATTCCAGTCGGTCTTCAAAAGAGGAAACTGGTGATTCTGATTCAGATGTTTGTCCAGGGTAAAGGAAAATTTGCCGATGAGAGAATCTTGACTTTACTCTTTTTTCAAGTAATTCTATTACATCTAGCCTACATGTAATACCAATCACACATATTGGAGCCTGTAACAGTGAGAGAATGAATACTTGTGATTAAAATTGTTTGAAAAGTGAGTATTTGAGCTCTTAGCTGGATGAAAGGAGTATCTTACTTGAGCTGATTGGGCGACATCAAAAAGATTGTACAACAGAGTTTGGTTCTGATGAGCACAGAACAAATCAAACTCATCTAAGATGAATATGACTGGCTTACTACGTTTTTTATCACCAGATTTTAAGCTTTCCAATAGAAAGCTGAGATTTTCTGCAAATGTCCCAAAAACCTTGTTTCCAACTACATTCTCCAATTGCATCTGTCTTGTTGCATCTTTTAAGGCAAGTCTATCATCAGTATGAACTAACCCATTGAGATTCACAATCAGAGCATTATCTTGGAAGTTTTCCAAACTAGACAACTCTCTCAAAACACTGTTGATGAGCTGTAAATTCAATTAAAAAATTATGATGAGTTCATTTGAGTTGCATTATGGGAGAGAAACAATAGACTCAGCAAGTACTCACCGTAGTTTTGCCACTGTTTCGAGGTCCAATCAACAGCAAGGAATTGCTCTCTCCCATCTCTACAGTTCGTTTAACCAGGTCAAGAACATGGAGCCGTTCTTTTATATGATGCCTGAACTTTGTTTCTGGACTCATTATTTTCCCTTTCAAATATCTTCGGGCTATTGTAATGTCGCTTTCATTGTCAAAGTTAATGGCCATATTCTTTTTTCTATTCATACTGTTTGTGGAAAGGAGACCTGTAAGAAAGGAAGAAGGGGGTGTGTGCATTTATTCATATTACAAACAGAATGTTCATGTGTCAGTTCGATAGGATTGACATAGCTCATGAACTTGGCAGAATCTTAGATTTAAAAAATGTTCATCATTAGAAAGGTATTACCAGGTAATTTACTTCAAGTTAAGAGTTCAATTCTAAATTTAATCAAGATTTGCAAAAAAAATTGAAGGAAAATTCTGAGCATTTCTCATATGGTCAGTAGCATGCTACTTGCATGAGAATGCTTTTCAATTTTCAGAGCACTCTCATTTTCAGAGGCAGCTCCGGAGTTACGAAAGAAAACGGAATTGCGCTGTAATTGCTGTGGAACTATGAGATAGTTGAGTCTCAAGACATTAGAAGAAGCTTGAGAAACGATCGGGCGAGCCTAAGGTACTGTAAGTACGTTGGCGTCATGGAAATGGAAGGACGATTCCAGGGCCGAGAATAACTGCCTTGTATTGAGTGGAAAAGAGTGATCGACTTACCTCGGATCAAGAGGAAAATCTTACTCAGTTGAGGGTCGCGTGAGTAGTTGTGCAGCAAATCGAAGAAGTTAAGTTGTTCTTATAGTCTGTACAGTACGGATAAACGTGTTGACATTCAAGGTGTCGAAAGGGGATGAAAACTGCTCAGGTCGAACTTCCCCAAGCCAAGCGGCCACAGCAGACGGCGTGAACGGCGAGACTGCACCAAAACACTAACACTAATGTGCGCGCGTGCGCCAAATTTCAGCAAGTCTCGCGACTCGAGTTGCTGCGAGTGATTGCGGTGGTCGGTCGAAGAAAGAGTGCAATTTTTCACACGATTTTCTACGTTTTTTTAAGCAAATCGCATATCAGAAGCCATTCTACACTTTCACTTTTCAACAAGTTTTCGTTGACAAACTTCCTCAATTCTTCCTCATTATTGTCCGATCATTAAATAATTGACCAAAACGTAAAACTTGTGATGGTTTAGCTCTGGTGTTGTGATACTAACAACGAAATGGAAAAGCAAGATACTAAGAATGACGATGTCCCAGAGAAAGCTGAATCCTGTCAATTCCTCTTCAAAAAGAGAATCATTCGGAAGCAGATGTCGAGAAAACGTGAAAACAAAGATGATGGTGGGTCGTTGATGAAATCCTTTGCTTAATTAGGTTATAATCATCATAACTTTCGACCTGGAAATCTCGTTTTTCCTGATTTTGGTTCCATCTACCTTTCAGCTGCTAAATTCAGTAATTGCAATATGTTATTAACTAATATCTGAGTCAACTATTTGCAATTCTTTGTTTTATCCACAGATAGCAGTGACGATGAAACGTCAGTTATAAGAAAAGACAAGAAACAGGATTTACGGAATCCATTGATTCAAAGGGTGAGCCATCTTTCTTATATGAAATTCATTTTCTAGCATAGATCTGTGGTATTTAAAACTTTCTATATTTCCAGACAAATACTAAAAAACAAAAAACAACTGCAGAAAATGATAGCAGTGATGAAGACTCGGTAGTAGTGTCATTCAAGAGCAAAAAAACCCCGCTACCAGTTGGACCCAGTGATCAAGGAGCTACGGCAATTTTAGAGACAGAGACAGACTTTGATAGAGATGCTCAATCAATTTTTGAAAAAGCACAAAAAATCAATGAGGTGAGAATCTTTACCACACCGCATACACACCATAGCCTCTCCAATGGTTGCTCACTCCTATTGAAAAAGACAAGTCACAACATATTCAGGAAAGCATTGTATAAGTTCTTACAATCAATGTAGATAAGATTAAATGTATCATATAAAGTGACTCTATTGCTCCATAGGCCCAAGTATTAATCTTTGTTGAAGGCGTTCTTAATTTTTTTTGCAATAAAAAACTAGATATACTCAGAGAATAGCCACTCCTACCAAGAGCTTGATTGATCGGCTACTTTTATTTTGGAATGATTTTTTGGATTTATGTGCTCACTTAATCTGATCAGAGCATGTTGTTCACCAACAATAAGGCTTATTAGAATATCTCAGGTCCTGAAATACCTATACATCCGATATCATCATGCAGTTCTGAAAACTTTGTAGGAACTGGAGGGCAAAGAGGATGACAAGATCTATAGAGGTCTCAACAACTATGCCCAGTATTACAAGAAGAAAGATACAGCAGCAGGTAATGCCTCTAGTGGTATGGTCCGCAAAGGACCAATCAGGGCTCCAACCAACTTGAGAGCAACTATTAGGTGGGACTATCAACCTGATATCTGTAAAGATTATAAGGAAACTGGGTTCTGTGGCTTTGGAGGTGCGTATCATAAGATTTTCTGAATATGGTTAACACTTTTCAATCTCTTATGTGAGCTCATATCATTATCTGTTTACATTATTGGTAACTCTAATTATTCCAGATAGCTGTAAATTTCTCCATGACCGATCAGACTATAAATTGGGATGGCAGCTTGAAAGAGAGGCAGCAACTGGTTGTAATGATATGAGTGATGACGAAGATGACAAAAAATATGAAATTGATAGTGATGAAGAACATTTGCCTTTCAAATGTTTTATTTGCAGGAATACTTTCACAGATCCTGTTGTAACAAAGTAAGTCACTGCAGATAATCAATACCATAGATAGGAGAATTGAATGTCCTATCTAATGAACAATAATTTTTTCCTGCAGGTGCAAACACTATTTCTGTGAAAAGTGCGCTTTAGCACAATATAAAAAAAGCACAAGGTGTTACATTTGTAATGTACAAACGCATGGAATGTTTAATCCAGCCAAAGAAATTATCAAAAGAATTGAAGAAAGTAAGGATGGTGCGCAATTATCGGACAGTGATTAGAGTTTTCTCATTATTCAACTCGATGCGTGAAATGAAATGGTCAATCTCAATGTTGTAAGTTGACTACTTTTTATGCTCAGTTTACGGTAAACTCTATCGCGTTGAAAATGAAGCAAGCATGTTAGGACCGTCTGTAAATACACTATAAAAAGAAATTCTTAAAATCAGATCATACTCGTGCTGAAATCCAAATGTGGCTTGACTAAGCAAATACTCGTGGGAAAGCAAGTTGCGCGCGTGTCTAATCCGAGTATGAAATGGAAATGAGTAATGTTCATCTGACTCTGGAGTATTTAGTTTTTCGACTCCGGAGTATTTAGTTTTTCATATTTCTCGAAAATTTCTCATGGGGATGTTGTGAAAATGTCGAATCGGACCACGGAAAATTTAAGTCAAAAAGTCAGTAAGCCTAGTGATCTGACTTTAAGGCTTTCTTTTTACTGTGTAAGTCACCTCGCGCCACGAACCGATCCAAGTACCGATTTCAAATGAGGAAAAAGACATACGAATTCTTGTTGTACAGTGTGTCGCCTGCTAATTTTTGGCCACAGGGAGAGACGGCACGAAAGGCAATCATCCCTTACTGTCCCTTTCCCTTCCCTCTGAATATGTGTCTGCTCTATGTAAAAGCAGTGAAAGCCCTGTAAAATAGTTGAATGAATGAATTGAAAGTTGATGATTATGAAGTGAAAGTTGACTTCAATACCATTACAAACACAAAATGTATCTAAGACCCTGCGAAATGTAAATAAATCATATTGAGGACGATTTTCTTCAAATTAATGGTAAATAGCGCAATCCATTTTATTTTTAAATTATTAATGAGGGAGAATTGTTTCATAGTAAGTAGCTCTTGAGAGTTTTATCGAGATTTATTGGTTCGTGAAAAAGTTGAATAAGGGAGGATTTAAGGCCATCTCGGAACCGAGCAGTCATTGTCGAAAAAGTTTTTCCCCAATTCCTCGAGCGCTTTTTCGACTACGAGTTGGCGGATGTTTGTCATTGTCTCACTTTGTTTCGTATTTGCTTCGCTTGATCGAAAAATACTGAAGTATAGTATTTGAAAAATCTGGGAAAAACTTGGTATCGAGTACATATGGGCATTATCGCGAAAACTTGCAAATTCCGGGGCTGAAAATCCAAAAACTCAAAATCGAGTTTTCTCGTACGTTTGAGGTATTTTTTTCACTTATAGTTACACATAGGACGAAAATCCATCATAAAACGTATAGAGAAAATCTTCTGAAAAGAGTTATCATATACCACCCATGTTATATCACGAATCCACGGAACTGTCGAAAAAATGGCTCTAATTGTCATATCTACGCTCCTTCGGGGGGTCTCGTTCACTCCACCATTATGTCGTCACAAGAGAGATCATCTTAGCCCACTTTGAGAGTGATATTTCACACTCCTCATGGGAGCTAAATTGCGAATTGATTTGATGAGAGAGATTTTGATCATCAGTGATATTTCACACTCCTCATGGGAGCTAAATTGCGAATTGATTTGATGAGAGAGATTTTGATCATCGTAGAATTCAGAGCTTCTTGGCTCGACTTGTAAATTTCGCTTACACTTTGATTAATCTTGGAGGTAAGACTCTGGGGAAAAGCCTACGAAAATGTTCCATTTTTGAAAGTCACGTATGTGTAGAGTGAGTTTGCATTAGACCCGACTGGAATGGAATAGGTATGCGTGTTCGATTCATTATGGAGCATTACAAGTAACAAATTTCGAGCCCACGGAACTGACATTTCGCATCAAATCTGC
>JAPYYZ010004004.1:0-11017 GCA_030522705.1 Eretmocerus eremicus
ATTGACAGTTATTTTGGCCATTCAAAGCACAAGGAAGTCGTAATTCATGTTCCGAGAGGAAAAATGCACCTCTCGCAGGGAAAAATTGACTATATGCGAGATCATCATTTTCTTGGGTCCAAAGCAGAATTTCCACTCCAAGATCATTTTTACAAGTAGCTTATGATATACAGTTGAGGAATAATAGACCTAGAAGAGTCCAAATTCAATAGGAAAATTTTAGGGAAGTAACCAAAGTGCCGAAATTTTCGAGTATACCGTACGGCGAAATCTCAACATTTTAGGCTTAAAAACATAACTGTCCAATGGAAATCAAAACTCAATGGCTGTAATATTGTTGAGTTACATCCATGTCAATAGATTAATAATAATTAATGTTATACAATAATTAGAACTATGAATTTTCGAGAATTGCAGGTCATTAGTTGAAATATTTTTGCACGCAAGATTGAAAATCTTTGCATTGTCACATTGGAACTCCGTCAATTCGCCGAATTTTCGTGCCAAACTCCACAAGTCAATCTGTGGGGACGTACTTCACTAAAGTCGAAAGTGACCGGCACTGAGTTGAATTTTGGAATCCCAGAAAAGCGGAAAGTTTGCCGAAAAACGCACTTTCTGAAGATCGAAAATATCAACGCCTCAAATCACTGCAGCTCGGTCAATTTTGGTCCGATTCTAGCCATTCAAAGCTTAAATTAAACGTTTTTCCAAACGCTACAAGACCATAAGCTTGGAAAATTTTGAAGATTTCGAAAATTTTGAAAATTTGTTAAGTGAAGATTCAGAATTTTTCCACCCCAACAAACCATCTCGGATCGAAAATTTTGTAAGATCAACCATTTTCTCTGACTCAAAACGAGATGTTCATGAATATGACCAAGATGAAAATAATCTTGGAAGACGAAGAAGCTACCGAGTCGCAGGTATCGAGTAACGCGCAGCTGCGCGCCCTGAAATTTTATCGCTCAACCACCACGCTATTACCAGTCCATTACGAGACAGTGTATCTCGAAGAATCAGAGAAAAGGGCAAAAACGCCGATTGAATCAAGAAATCGTTGCTCAAGTAAATATTCAACTTAAGCTAGCTTTGGTTTATTCACCCGATGTATCAATAATCATGATTATGCAATAATTATTAGTGTGGACATTGTTATAATTATTACAATATTGCTCACGAAAAATGAGCTTATTATGGAAATTTTTTTTTATGGTTGAGATATAAAATCTCATCATTATACAACTTTTTCTATAACATATTAATCAAATATTTAGAACAATGAATTTGTTCAAATTTTATACTCATGTAGATTAAGAGTACTTATGTCATAATTATGATGACGTTATTATTGTCAAAAAAAATAATGATTAATTATTGTGAATCTCATACAGAATTGCAAACGATTATAACCCGAGAGAGAGCTCGCGATAAGAAATCGTACTCGCGACCCGCACGAACAATGACTCTCTCACGCATACAAATAAAGAACACACACACGCACACGTGCGCACGTTCGCTCGCGCGGACGGCGCATCGTGATCGCATTACACGGCCAAGCCCAAGAAAAACGCAGTCATTAGGTCACTCGCATCAGGAGATGCGATTCTCCGGCCGCGGACGGATGTCACGTGGGAGAGTCGCGATGCGCTATCGCGCGCACCTCTCCCCCGTGCCATGACGTTGCAGCCACGACGACTACTCGGGCCGCGCAGCCCTCGCGGGCGGTTCGTTGGCCGTCGCGGATGCAACGTCAACGTCTTTGACGGAGCTTCGCTCATCCCCACTGCACTTTTGGCGGCGCGAACCATCGTCGTCGACGAGGATTCGCGTCGCGGACAGACCGCTCTGACCAACCTTCCCTATAACATCTCTCTCTCTCTCTCGACTCTCATATTGTCCCATTAAAGCCACTTTTGTATCAACCCTCGTGTTCTTTCTGAGAATCAGAACCCCCCTATCCACGTAACATACGCATCACTTGTAATTGCTTTACTTGCGACGCATATGATTTCGAACGTAATGAGGAATTTCTTCGTCTAGGCAGGTATGCTCGTAAGGCGCAATTCGGAAAATTGTTCCAGTTTTCGGAGTTTCTCGAAGATTTGATGAATTATTCTTTCCACTGGGAAATTCTTCGGCTGTGGTAGTTGACATCAACACGTATTTGTGATCAGCTTTGTAATGGAAATTTTCGGAAAATTTTCGGAAAATGGGAATGATTTTCCGGAATTTCACAACTAACAACGAGGTAGTTTCGTGAGGAATGCAATCCCAGGCGATGCGTCACGAAAAGATATCCGCTCATACAACATACCATGTATGAATGTCATGGAAATAACCTGCAAAAGACCCAAAAACATAGACAATTCTTTTCAATGTGGCAGACAGTGGTGACGTTGTCCGTGCTTTTCCTCCTTTATTATGCAAGAGAGACATGTCGATGAGTGATCTGAGCCATAGAAGATTGGAAAATTCCATTGCAATTCATGGGTACAGCTTCTCAAAAATTGGAAAATCGACTTTTTGAAAACTTTATAAATATTTTCCGGGAAAACTCAGCATTTTGGTGGAAGATGTGTAGAGACCTTTACGACTCAAAATAACCCAAAAAGTACAGAAATAATTTTTTGCACCATGAAAAGCCATTCTCAATTTGTTTATGAAGAATTGTTAATAACATTTAGATGAACCATTTTTCGGCATTGCATCATCGAAAATCGGTATCAGCGGGTCAAAATACATGAAAATCAGCTTGAAAAACTCCTGGGCACCCAACAGGCCACGGACACCCCCCCCCCCCAGCCGCCCTGACTAAATCTTATGCAATGAATTTTTGGAAACTGTTTTGATTGACTAGGGGTAGTTTCAGTCCCATTAATAATGATGATTAACATAATTTGGCTTGATTGAGTATCCATCCGGGAATTGCAAGGGGGAATCCCACACCGGGATTTGTACAAAAATTCTGTTGATCACCAAACAAAATTCAACTTCTCATCACGACCATTTGAATGGTCCATAAATCGATTGTCATTCACAAGAAGAGAGATCCTCTCTCTTTCCATTCACTTTTTCTAAAAAGTATAACTTGGCGAGTATGAGTTTCCCAACCAAAACTTTATTCCTATACTGCCTTCCAGTAAACGCATAGGGACTACTCATATTCAACGACATACATAGATGCACAAAATTGTAAGAGATAGGCTAGTTCCAAAAATGGCAAGAACGTCATTCCAATCCTTGAAAAGAACGAGATCAGAGGGAATATTTATTGATTTTCCACTGAGGGAATACCAACTCAAATTAGAGAATTGAGTGAAATCAAGGAAGAATTGTCAAGTAGAAAACTATGATTTATCCTGAAAGTTTCATATCCTTTAATCTTGTAATGATCCAAATTACTCACACTTTCTTATCGAAAACTGTAGCGCCTCGCATCTTACGAACGATATAAGAGCAGTACTCAACGATTTAGTTCTTTTCCCAAGCTAAGTCCGTGATTCAGAAACGAAGAACTCAATTTTTTGAGTAATGCTCTTCTATTGTCCGTAGAAAAGGCGAGGCGCTACAATTTTGGATGACAAAGTGTGAGTAATTTGTATCATTCCAAGATTGGAGGATATGAAACTTCCAGGATAAGTTATGAAGATTTCTACTCGACAATTCTTCCTTGATTTCACTCCTTTCTCTAATTCAAGTCAATATTCCCTTGATGTTAAATTAAGAAATACTCGACATATTCCCTCTGATCTAATTTTTTCCGAGAAAGGAAATGACGTTCTGGCTATTTTTTTAAATAGCCTATGTCTTACAATTTTGTGCATCTATGTTCATCGTTGAATGAGTGTAGTGCCTATGCGTCTACCGAAAGTCAGTGTAGGAAAAGTTTTGGTGAGAAAACTCATACTCGCCAAGCTATACTTTTTAGAAAAAGGAAATGAGAAGGGAGAGGACTCATATGAACTCGGAAAAAATTGATTTGTCAAATTTGATTTGAAAAGTGGTGGGATTTGAACCCTCGCTCATTACCTTTGTTGAAGTTCGTAGCTTAAGCACTTATGCCCTCCTGGAAATTTGGCGCATTGAGATGTGTGGGTGAGCACGTATTGAGGTGCGTATTGGGATACGTTTTGGAACGAGCACTTGGATACGGAGAATATAAGGCAAAAAAGTCGCGCATCCCAATACGTATCTCAATACGTGGTAGCGCTTGAAACTCTCGGAAGTGATGCACGCATTTTAACGCTCGGGGCCGCAGGTGCGGGGGGGAAGGGGGGGCGAGTGCCCAATACGCCAGTCAATACGATTCTCAAGACGCGGCCCAATACGTGGTGCTCGACGTGGTGTTGCGTGTATTGGAACGCACGTTGTTGAATCTAAAATACTAGAGGATTCTTGCGAATATGTGTCTGACACATGAATGAAAATGCAGGGTTTGATTATGTCAAAGGCAGGGATCATTGCAGACAGCGATGAAAAATTACGAGTCTGGAGCTCTCCAATTCTCGGAAGGCTCGGACGTCGCTACGTATGCAGGAGTACACAAGCTTCATGCGGATGCGAGGGACTAGCAGCCACTCATCGTCCGAATGATGAAGTAGCCTGTTTTTTAGGCATTTGACGATTTCTAGAAAACAGGCTACTTCTTCATTCGGACGATAGGTGGCTGCTAGTCCCTCGCATCCGTATGAAACTTGTATACTCCAGCATACGTAGTGACGTCTAAGCCTTTTGAGAATTGGAGAGCTTCAGACTCGTAATTTTCCATCGCTGTCTGCAATGATCCCTGTCTTTGACATCATCAAACCCAATATTTTCATCCGTATGTAAGACACATATTCACAAGGTCCCTATAGTATTGTAGGTTCAACAATGTGCGTTCCAATACACGCAACACCACATCGAGCACTACGTATTTGGCCGCGTATTGAGATGCGTATTGACTGGCTCATTCGACCACTAGCAGGGTCCCCCACCCGCGGCCCCGAGCGTTAGAATGCGTGCATCACTCCCGACTGTCCCAAGGGCTACCGCGTATTGGGATACGTATTGGGATGCGCGACTTTTTTGCCTGATATTCTCTGTATCCGAGTCTTCGCTCTCATACATATTCCAATACGCACTTCAATACGCGCCCACCCACGCATGTTAATACGTACATATTTCCAGGAGGGTGCTACTGCGCCAAGGAGGATATGTGATTGGGGGTTGCGAAACACGTACAGGAGGTGCTTCCTATTTGTACGTATCAGATCGTATCTGATGAATGATGAATGTGTCCTTTCGAGGCGAAGAGAATTCTCACGGGATAGGAGATGTCGGATTTAGCGTCCGTAGTTCATTTTATGAGTTTTTGAGATTTTTGTGTGAAGCTGGTTGACTCGAATGGAACTTGTTTAAATTCATCAGTTATTACCCCAAATTCGATTCATTCACTCTTCATGAAACCACAGACATCGTGTTTGAGAGGTCAAAATGCATAGGAGTTAATACTTTCATGGTAGATTCTGGCTAACTGGGATGCTTTGTTTTCAAGAGAATCAGCAAAATCTTGAAATTGTCGATCCCCTACGCTAGTCCGGTTTTTGCTTCTTCAAGAAGAAACCATTCGTAACCGTAGCCGGCTCGTTTCCAATTCCTCAACTCGTTTTTCATATTTGTCGCTCGGATGATTGCTCTAATGAACATCTGCAAAAGGTTTTCCCACTCTACTTGACAATTTCTTTCGATTGGTGATTCTCTTTTTCTCACCAGACTTACTCCAATTCTCTGACGATTCATCTTGTTGAACGGTATCTTCGTGTTTGTGCACTTTTATTTTCTGTAAGTTGTCCATTCCTCATCCACTTACCCACCAGATTCACAGATGCTTATGTTTCGACTTCAACTTATTGTTAGGTATACTTCCCTGGCCATGCTATGGATTCCAACATATCTATTAACTTTCGCTCTTTGATTATCAATTGTTTTGATTTTGCGAATTGTTCAATGTATCCTATTGTCCACCATTCTTTCAGAAATAGATTTCCGATTTCCTCCTTACTAATCATTCCAGTTCAAATATTGTCCTCATTATTTCGTACTGCTCGATGAGACCTTTCGATTGAAGTTCTCTACTTTTCTCCCAGAGTTTTCATCAACTCTCCATGATGGAATAGAATGCCCGTACGGAATGGACATTCTCATTTGTCGCCAGGTCTCGAGGATGATAAAATGTGTCTCAGAAATTGAATCTGACATTTCTAGTGGTTGTATTGAGTTTTACTGATAGTTTGGGATCTGTAAAAAGACGATTCACCGGGAGATCCGGACGGACTCCTCCAAAACGGATCAAGATATGTACGGAAGATATCGAAATGTGCAGAATATGCTTGAAATTGGATCTGAGTTTGCTGCAAGTTCTCTCCATGCGTGTGATCCCCAAACCACTCTGCCTGTAACAAAATCGAGAGGTGCTCACTACCTTTTGAACTATCGAAGAGGAATGAGAATTGCATTCGTGAATGTTGCACATGAACATGCATTCAAATATAAAATGGGAATGACTTCCCCCGACACACTGAATCATTTGAGAATCTTCTCCTTCCCGCACTGAGTAGACCTGCAGCTTGTAAGACCAAGTCCGATCATCGAAGAAATAAAGAGTCATCAACTGTGAGTCCAAACTGGGCTCGTGCTTTGACTTATAATGTACAACCTATAACAGGACTGAACAGCAATCACTTGTGGAGTTTCAACGAAAATATATTTTAAGCTGCGTTTCAAATCTATGAATGAGTGAATTATGTTATTATGGTGCCGGCGCACGTGATCATTCAACGGCAAATTAGTAGTTGGAGAGATATAACAAACTCTCAGCAAAATTCTTGCATGAAACAGCCTATAAATATGAGGAGTTACATTCAAATATCATATCATACAGATTGAGAAACGGAGAGTGTGGGAGAGAGGGAGTCACGTTAATGCTTGGTGGTGGACCGTACAACGAAATACCATGGCGGACCATGTTGCTCTGCAGGAGGAAACCTGAGGATGCATGGATGTTCTCCCAGAAAGAGTCGATTGTATCAGATGCATATCTCGCGGTGGAAGTACTGATCTCATCACATGTAAACAGGAAACTGCTTCGGAGTTACCAAACGACACAGCAATCAGCGCGCTGAGGAAAATTTCTGAACTCGGCGTCGGCTGCGGGTACCGAACGTCCTCGTCCGGGCGCAGGCTCTGGGCCGTCCACACCCGGCGGGCCAAGTAGTCGGCCCATCCCTCCCGGGCCTCGAGGCTCTGGTAACGGGACCGTAGCTCGAGCTTGTCCCTGATCTGCTCTGACGCCAGTTGCGGGAGGTTCCGCGGGCCTTCCAGGAAGCAAGGCTCCGGCTCCGCTACCGCCCCCTGTCCTTGGGGTGGAGGGTGTTCTTGGCGGGCCCTGGTAGGCGTCCGGGCTCGGGCCTCCTCTGGGAGCTCCGGGGGAGTTGTAGCCCGTCGTAGACGAGCGCCGGCTCCGGGGCTGGTTCCTCCCGAAGCTCCGGTTGAGGTAGAGCCGAGCCTCGGACAAACTCCCCCAGTTCCCGCATGGCCCGCAGCGAGTCCAACTCCGGGTCTTCCTCCTCCTCCTCCACCTCGTTCTCGCGCCCAAGGTCGACCGGACCCACGTGGCGTCGGGGTCCTCGAGAGGATGGCACCTTGGGAATCGCACCTTGCCTGCCCGCCTCCTGCGGAGGCGGCGTCGCGTCGGAAGCGACTCCCTCGATGGCGCCCTCCGGGGTCACCGATCGCCGACGTTCGGTGGTCCGCCGCAGCTCTAGGCCGCTTTGCCAGACGATCCCCTGCTCCATTTGGAGCTGGACAGGTCCGCAGAAGTCATGGCGAGCGCGGTTGAGCGACGGACCGCTCGACCAGGCCACGTAGTCGACCGGTCCTTCCGTAAGGAAGTCAGGAAGGTCGGGACGGTCAGATGGCGGCGACAGCATCTTCTTCTCATCGTCGACTAAGTCGATCAAATCTGCAACAAACAATAACAAAATGCGCTCTCAGTCTCAGGTTGCCGCAACGAATCATATCCAATCAAAATAGGTGCATGCACTATCTACGGGAGTTTTCCCCTCGGAGGAACCCAGCGTTTCAATTGAGATACATGGATATTTGGGATTCGCTGTCCCGTGGGATTCTTGAGGACGTAAACGACCGGGGATGTGACTCCCACAACCGTTAGCGGCCCTTCGTATTTCGGTGCCAACTTGGCATTAAAGCGATCGGCCGCTTTGGAGAGGAAGTGTGTTCTCCGGCCTACCGTATCCCCCACCCGGAACACTACGTTCAGACGACCTTTGTTGTACGTTCTGGCTTGCTTCTCTCGACTCTCAGTTACGTGGCGGGTCACCAGCTCCCGCCACGCATCCAACCGTTTCATACGGTCGGCCCATTCCGCGACGCCCATCTTTTCGATTAACCGGGTACCTTCCAGCTCCCTCCGTAGACTCTTTATCGGCGTCGGAGGACGTCCAGAGTTTAAGAATGCCGGCGATACCTTAATGCTAGCTTGTACCGCCGTATTCATGGCGTGCCGAAACTCTTGGACGTGTACATCTCAGTCTCGATGATCATTTTTCACGAACTGCGAGATCATCGTTTTGAGTACACGGTTGCTGTCTCCGACGGGGTTCGCCTGCGGTTGGTACGGGGGGATCTTGATGTGACGCACCCCGTTCTCCTGCAGCATGGCATCCACCGTCTTGTTCTCGAACTCCCGGCCGTTATCCGTGAGGAAGTAGGCAGGGGTTTCCAAACGGAAAAATATTAACTCTTCCACTGCAGCGGTCACGGCTTTGCCTTGCGCCCATCGGAGAGGTTTCACCTCGACCCACCGAGTGAACAAATCCTGTATACTAACAGATACTTGTTTCTTTCCCGGCTTGGGGGAAACTTCATGAGATCGGCGGCGACCACGGCCCACGGCCGCTCCACGACCCGGTCACCCATTAGGCCCAACGGACCCGTCTGGGGCACTTTATACTGTTGACACAGCTGGCACTCTTTCACAAACGTCGCTGTGCCCTGATACATGCCAAGACTGTGTAGGTCCTTCGTTAGGCGGTCATAGGTGTTCTCCAAACCCATGTGACCGGCGGAAGCGAGGCGATGGGCCCGCTCCAGGGCTTCTTGACGCCCTCTGACGGGGACCACCAGCCGCCATGTCTCGGCCGCGTTCTCGAGAGGATCGATGACCGTATCGAGCAGCGGATCGTGACGATGACGATACAAGAGTCCGCCCTCCACCTTCCAGTCCTTGTACTTCTGCGGGTTCTCCTGCACTCTGCGGATCAACTTCTGATATTCTTCGTCCTCAGACCCGTCTGCCGCGGGGCACCCAAGATCCAGCTCGTCTGGTTCTCGTGAGCTCACCGTGGCTATCTCCCCCTCCATCGCATAGATAGCCGAGTCAGCCGGCTCATCAATGCGGGATAATGCATCTGGCATTTTGTGCATCTTCCCCGCACGGTGAAGCAGCTCAAAGTCCCATTGCTGGAGCTCCAATGCCCACCGAGCGAGCCGGTTCGTCGGTTCTTTCAGCGTTCGTAGCCACTTGAGCGCACTGTGGTCAGTGATCCACGTAAACCGGTAGCCCTCCGCGTATGCACGCAGCTCTTTTATAGACCACACCACAGCCAGGCACTTACGCTCCATCGCGGTGTAGTTTCGTTCAGCGGGTATGAGGCTAGGGCTGATATATACGATGGGATGCTCTCCATCCTCCCCTTCCTGCGTGAGCACGACTCCCAACGCCGTCACGCTTGCATCACATTGGATCGTAAATTTTTTAGCGAAATCTGGTCTAGCGAGGACGGGAGCCGTCATCAACGCTTCCTTGAGTCGTTCGAACGCCTGCTGCTGTTCCTCTCCCCAGTACCACTTAGTGTCCTTGCGGAGCAATTTGAGCAGCGGTACTTTCAGATCTGCGTCGTCCTTGATGAATCTTGAGTACCAGCCGGCCATCCCGAAGAAGAAGCGGAGCTGACGCAGATTGGCGGGCGGAGGGAATCCTCTCACCGGCCTTATCTTCTCGGGATCTGGGTGGAGGCCCTCGGCATCCAGGATGAATCCCAAAAGTTTACCTGACTGCAGCAGATTTGACACTTGTCTGGATTCACCATGAGTCCCGCCTCGCGCAGACGCCGCAGCACCAGATCCAGGTACTTCACGTGGTTTTCGTAAGTTTCTGTAGCGATGATTATGTCGTCAAGGTAGCAGAAGACGAACGGTTCCAGCTCCGGCCCTATCATATGGTCAACGAGCCGCTGGAACGTGGCTGGTGCGTCGCGCAGTCCGAAGGGCATGAGCAGCCAATGCCAGGCCCCCATCCCTGGAACGGAGAACGCCGTGTACTGTTTGCTTCGTCCTTCCATCGGTATCTGATGATACGCCGACTTCAGATCGATCTTGCTGATGTACTTCGCGTTTCTCAATTTGTCCAGGATGGTGTCCATGTTGGGTAGAGGGTACGAGTCCTTCACTGTCTCCTTATTTAGATCCCTGTAGTCTATACAGAATCTGTAGGTTCCATCGGTTTTTTCAATCAGCACTGAAGCGCTATTGAACGGGCTTCGCGACGGCTCAATAACTCCAGCTTCAGCCATCTTCTTCACTGCTTCGCGGGCGATTTCCAACATCTTCGGAGACAGCCGGCGTGGACGATGTCGTATCGGAACCTCATCTGTCAGCCGGATCGCGTGTTGGGTGAGATTAGTCGATCCATTATTTTCACCCACCATGGTCATGTCTTGCACCATCTATTCAAGTTCACTCTCCTCTTCCTCTTCGATGAGTACCAGACCAGCACACTCTGCGTTAATCCGGTCTTCGGTCTTCTCACGAGGTTTGTTCGCAAAATCTCGGTATCTACCCCCCCCCCCACCCCAGGACTCGCCATTGGCGTTCCGCGTTCTTAGAATCGGACTGCCAGACCTTCATCCAATCCATGCCCAACACCATATCGTAGGATGTGTCCTGTACCGCA
>JAPYYZ010004005.1:0-11016 GCA_030522705.1 Eretmocerus eremicus
GCGGGGTGATGCAGAAGATCAGGAACTCAAAATTCCAAGGATGCGACTTGACTATGGACGAAGATCTTTCCAGAGTCAATGCGCTTGTCTTTGGAATTTCCTCCCTATTGGCTTCCGGCAGCTGCCGAAACTCTCACAATTTAAGGGGGCAGTGAGAGACTTCTCGATGACGCTCCCCCCACAAAGGATTGATGCGGACGCTGGGCATTTCTTCAATCTCTAAGGGCTCTTTCAATTTCTATAGAACTTTTTGAGTGACTCTCAGTCACATGACTGGTATTCTCTAACTGTGATATTCTTATTTTATGTCTTTTTCGAGCCCTATTATGTATTAGTGTCATTTATTTTGTGTAATATAAGGTCCATTGACCACCCACAAATGTGATGAGTACATTAGTGACCAAATTTCGACGTGTGTATTGATACAAAATTTTGACTAGTCACATATTGTGATAAGCGTAACGTCCTTGACCAGATCAGCAAAGACTATGTATATATCTTTATGAATTTGAACTAATGTGTCGTCGATGTTCGACGTATTCACAGTCATGTATTTTGAATTTTGTCTTCGGACGAATAAAGGACTATCTATCTATCTATCTATCTCTATCCCTCCGTTCTTCTCACGCACAATATTCCTCTCGGACGCGAGGCCAAACTCCCCCCGAACAGAAAAACCTCCTACTTAACCTATCACAAATTGACCCATATGGCATGATACTCGCGTTACCCAATCTCTTTTTATATGCAGATGTGGAGGCTTGACGGGAGAGCCGAGTCCGGAAATCAAACTCGCCTATTCGTCAAGACCACTGCTACACCGCCCACCCGATAACGCAGACCCCCAACACCCGATGTTCCACTATAGGTCATCCGTCGTTGATCCTGACTCATGTTTCCATAAACCTTCAGAAATAGCCGACCGATAAGGAGGCGTAGAAAAACAATCACCGAACAAAAAAACGAGATTAGAGGAAAATATCCTGATCACGTTCATTATGAAATTCCAGAAAAGTCGAGCTTCCTAAGATTGGATCATAAAATGAATAATCTCGATGGGTGACGCGAGGAGATGAGGAGATTGAGCGGGTTGTTGACCCGAGTGAGATATGAATCGAGGCCACAAGAATTCAGTTCCTACCTAGGTCGAGTAATCATAATATTCGATCAGAAGACAATGTGAGGACATAAAACAAGAGAACCTTTATAGCCCAAAAGAGTTACAAGAATGCCTAACTATTGTTCTGTGCCCCCCCCCCCTCCCCCCAAAATGGAGTTGACCAACTATGTATGATGAAGGTTAAAGGTTATTTTTCAACTAATTTTAAGATAACAATGTAGGTGCCACCAAGGGAAAAGAACACAAAAGGTGTGAGAAATTGAAACTCTTCTGACTTCTCTCGGAAAACTCCAAATCATGACAAATTAGATGAGGATGGAAGAAAGATAACTCCCCACTACAAGGAAGATTAGGGGAGTGGGAACTAATACTTTTCCTCCGTTGTATCAGAATTCCCCAAAAATAGACCACATCGAAGGAATGAAATTGTCACGATTGGGAAATAATTGTCAATCTATTCCGTGAGCTCAGACTCACTAGTAGCTCTCGAAAATTTTGCTTGTTCTTCTCCCCGTAGTTCTCATCCAATTCCTGAGTATTGTCAGTTTTCTTGCTCTACCAGAATCCATCGAAAAATCTATAAGAAGGAATAATATATGTACCCTGGTGGCACAAGGTTTTATCTAGAATAAAGGAATTTTCAACCAATACAAAAGTGAGCTCTACTATCAATCACTATTCACATCCGATTATAGTTCCACAAACGAGATCATTTCAATAGAGTTATCGTTTTTTTGGGTCTAATTTCACATAGCAAATTCCCAGGGTTTCGGTCCTCTGTTTAATCCCGAGCTATCAGAAGGGATTCTAGGCTAAAATTTATCGATGGAAAACGGCGCTGATCGATACTCTTGTTAGACATGACACCTCATATGGAAATTCGAATGGTTATAATACAAGAGAGAGAGAGTTCGCGATAAGGAAGAAAACCCGCGCCAAGCTCAGACATTGACTCTTCCACTCATACAAAACAAACACACGCACACGCGCACGCCAATCATCGTATTACAAGTCCAAGGCCACGAAACTCAGTCACTGGGTCAACCGCATCAGGAGATTCGAGTCTCTGGCCAGGGACGGATGTCACGTGGCAACGATGCAATGCGCTATTGCGGGCACCTCTCCCCTGTGCCGAGACGTTTCAGCCACGACAACCGAGCCGCGCAACCCTTGCAGGCGGTTCGTCGGTTATCGCGGGTGCACCGTCAGCGTTCTTGACAGAGCTTTGCTTGTCCCTACCGCGATTTTGGGCGCGCCGCGAGCCGTCGTCATCGATCGTCGCGCCCACGTCACGTATTGATAATGGATAGTCAGTAAATAGTATGAGTGGATGATCATATATAGTTGTGTTTACCGACGTATGTGGCAGGTCGCCGAGTGCGAGCTGCCGGGCAATCATCGACGTTAAGCAACGTTGACCGTGGTTAGTGACCGCACATCTGGTTCGGCTGTGCCAACTTGTGGGCTACCGATGAGGGTAACATGATAAATGCTGCCGACTTCCCCGGGGCCGATTTTTTCCCATCAGGACTTTTCCCTAGTCCCACGGTCTATTCCCGGGCAAACGCGGAGAGTGTTAGGAATGAGTTAATTCCACGTTGAATGACAGAGATTCTCAAAAAGACGCCCGATACACCACCAGTCGTTAAAACCCAAACGAGATCCGCCCCGCTCGATCTAAGTCTTTACCTGAGAACAGCCGTCAGACGAATAGAAAAAAAAGAAAGAGATATGGTTCTATTCGAGTAATTCGTCTGATTTTTTGCGAATATATCTCTTGTCTCGAGCCTTGCAATGGAATGCCCATACAAAATCATTTTTCTCGTCTAATTACCGGTACCAAATAGTATGCTAAGTTTCAGAACTGAGCTGCATTTTCCGTCCGAAAATTTCTTGGACCGAGAGTGTGCGAGTGTGCCAGTGAGAGTGTATCGATTTGCTCATATCTCGAAATTTTCAGTTATCCCAGGAGTTATCCTAATCAACTTGTTAGAGGATGGTCGACATTAATAGTTCATATTGATTCCCGCAGCAATTGGGACTAATTCATGCAGATTTGAAACCAGAAAACATTATGCTGGTGGATCCAGTACGTCAACCCTACCGTGTGAAAGTTATAGATTTCGGCTCAGCATCACATGTATCTAAAGCTGTGTGCAACACCTACCTCCAATCACGTTACTATAGAGCGCCTGAAATCATACTAGGCCTGCCATTCTGTGAAGCTATTGACATGTGGTCCCTTGGTTGTGTCGTTGCCGAATTATTCCTTGGTTGGCCTCTCTATCCAGGTAGTTCCGAATACGATCAGATCAGATATATAAGTCAAACTCAAGGACTTCCGACCGAACACATGCTCAATAACGCCAGCAAAACTACTAAATTCTTCTATAGGGATGTTGACAGTGAGTTATCCTCTCATCTACATATTTCATTTCCATCCATTTTCGGACGAGAATTTTCCCTTGATACCCTCTACATCACGTCAAGAATCATGAACGAAAATGTGTAGGTACTCATCCATTCTGGCGGCTCAAAACTCCTGAAGAACATGAAGCGGAAACCACCATCAAATCTAAGGAAGCGAGGAAGTATATTTTTAATTGTGTGGATGATATCGGCCAGGTCAATGTTCCAACAGATCTAGAAGGCGGACAACTACTCGCCGAAAAAGCTGATCGGAGAGAGTTCATCGATCTGCTGAAGAGGATGTTGACCATGGATCAGGTTATACAGAATACTCTTAGACAAAATTTCTCATATAAGTTTATGAATTGATGCACGGGCCCAAAGTGATGGCTTGTAAGGGGAAAATAGTATATTACGCACCGCTGCGCGTATACTATTTTTCTGCCTCAGAGCGCGGAAACAACGAATCTTACGATCCGGAGCGGGCGGAGAGTTGGTGTTTCTACGCTCTAAACGGAAAACACATTGCCCCATGACTGATGAATTGTAACACATTTCCTCGCGTTGGACGAAGTTAAGCACATTCTCGTTATATCGTACCGAGACTAGCCCTTTTCCTTGTCTAGGGCGAACAAAATTGCTTTCCTCCATGTCGGATGAAAAAAGCACTTCTTCTTGCATCGGACGAAAAAAAAAACACTTATCCGTGCATCGGGCAGAGATTTGCACATTTTTATCCTCCCGGACGGAGACTAGCACTTTTCCTTGTGTCGCACAAGATCTAGGCGTACCCTGTTATCTACGGATTCGGTATCTGCGAATTCGCTTATCTGCGGTTTGATGTTAGAGAATCTTCCTCGTTATTCGCGGGTGGAAACCCCAATTTCTGCGGATAATTTTATTGATTCGTGAACTTGAGGATTCCCATGACAAATGTCCGATCATCACTTTCTCAGTTTTTTTGACATTTGTCAAGAGGGAATTCGAATTTCAAATCATCTGCGATTGATGATACATCCCTACTTATACGGATTCATCACAGAATCTCCAACGGGATGGAAAAGCGTTGAGTATATAAGCCAGAAAATTGGGATGAGGACTGTTTCTATCTCATTGATTTCGACACTCGATCGTTACGATCGGGCATCTATTTATCACTCGCAAAAAGTTCAAATCATGAAATATATCTATGATCAGCCTGTGCCAGTCAAATTATATCGGCTAATTTGCCGATTCTTCGCAGCTAATTTGCTGGATTCGACACATATCGAAATTGATCACTCCACTTCGACATGTGTACACTTGACGTCAACGAATTCTTTCCGAACGCAAGTGAAGAGCTTGCCTCATCATGACGTCACTCCCGAAAGCTCGAAAAAGGTTAGATTTGCAGGGGGATTTTTCTAATGGATGAGTTTGACTCATGGATTCATACTTTTGGAATTCGACGGAGAATTCCTATTTGCGAAGAGTTTCTTCGCTGTTGCCGGCTTGGATGGATCAGATTACGGATAGTGATAAGATTCATAAAAAATCTGGATACTGGACCTATATCTGAATTTCGTCTGAGCAAAAATGAGGATGATTCTGAGCGATGGATCTAATATTTGGACATGTTGGAGACTGTGAAGAACAGTTCCGATATTTAATTCCAACCATCAATAATGGCATGCAAATTGAACTGCCAAATTCCGAGATTTGATGAAATGGATGAATTTCGTGAGCTTTGGAACTCGAACGTTTCTACAAAAAAGACTGATAATTCAAAGAACTAGAATAAACAAGTTATGAAGATTTTTTGTCCTTCCTTCGTTTTGAATGATTATGATGCAGAAATGGCTAAAAAATTTCGAACTGCATCTGCTTGAGGTCAGATGCACAATACAGGCCGAGGAAAATCTCGCTGTGGGCACCTATGGACAAGCGTAATATATTCCCTGTAGACGAATTTCGTTACTTATCACGGAATATATCTTCATTGCTATCTCGAATACGACTTTTTATGGCGGTTGGACTATCTGACATAACATTCAGATTTGCGTGTATCTCGACGTGCATTATTAGAGTTCAACATTGTCTATATTTCGCAAATGCAAACATTTACGTAGGCCTCGCAGGAATGCTCAGAATTATCCTCATTTTCGCTTAGACGAGAGGCTCTGATTTCAATTATAGGTTCAGTATCCAGATTTTTCATGTAAATCGCATCACTATCCGTAATTTTATTCATTCATACCGGCAACAGCGAGGAAACTCGTCGCGGATGGAAATTTTTCGTCGAATCCCTTCACGAAAACAAACGAACCTCGTTGGCGAGTCAAAAATATTGATCCATGAGTGAAACTCATCCGTTAGAAAAATCCTAAATTATTAACCGATGTTATGGCCAGTATTTCTCCCCCCCCCCCTTCCTGCAAATCTAACCTTTTTCGCGCTGTCGGAAGTGACGTCATAATGAGGCAAGTTCTTCACTCGCGTTCGGAAAGAATTCGTTGATTCCAAGTGTACCTTCCAAGCCTCGTATGATTCGCGAGGATGCATCGGAAGGATTTTGATGGAAGATCTGTACGAAGGTGAGATGAGAAACACGTGGAAAAATGTGATCCTACGCTAGATATTAGTGCCTTTCGCCATTCCTCGACAGATCTGGCTCCTCAAGGGGACTGAGAGATCTGTCGAGGTCAGTCCTCGTCGTACTCACCGAAGTGGTCGATGTCGAAGAACTTGATTCGCCTTATATATGAATCGCAGTCCGAGTTGACCGCTTGCGAGACAGTTGTTTAACACACTATTTCCATATGTTCCTCACCTCGACAGTTCATTAAGCCTACTGTCGGTGACATATCACCTTAATTCCGACACTCGATCGATATGATCGGGTATCTATTTATCACTCGCGGGAAGTTCAAATCATGAAATATATATATGATCAGCCTTTGCGAGTCGAATTATATCGGCTAATTTGCCGATTCTTCTCAGCTAATCTGCTGGATTTGACACATATCGCAATGGATATCGAAATGGATGGAAATGGATTCAGCCGATATAATGACTTGCAAAGGTTGATCATTTTTTTCTATTTTATTTTATTTTTTTTTATTTAAAAGAATAGACGGGCTATTTTGCCCTTTTACATAGTTTACAATACTTAATCACTAACGCAAGGATAATCCGAATCAAATGTTGTTCAGTTTAAATAATGATCAACTAATAAAATTACACAAGTTCTCTCGTTAGATCAGTAAAGATATCCGTATTATTCAAATCACAGAGGAGACCTAGTTTAAAACTAGATAACAATTTTATATTCTTCAACTGAGCTCGGAGAATATTCCAACAACGCCTCAGTCTGTGCGAGGGAGAGTAAAATAGGAGGTTATTGCTACTACGTTCTCCTCTAATGAATCTGATAGAGCGCAGCTCATAATCATTTAAGCGTTCTGAAAATAGCTTATGAATATTATCACAAGAAAAGAGGCGATTTTTCATTTTGTATGCGAATATACAATCATAGTAGCAGTGAACACGAGAAAGTTCTCTTAAATTGAATTCCTCTCTGACGTGACCGTACTCATGGTCCGTGAAGTGCATTGGATGTTCATTCTTGTAACTCAGGTAGCAAAGAATTCTATTTTGTACTCTTTCAAGCTTGGCTTGATATTTTCTTGAACTAGGAGTCCAAATCACAGAACCCTAAGTAAGAATCGGCAGAACCAGTGACTTATATAGGTGTATTGTTGCTTTTACATTTCTAAAGCTAGACGTGGTTCTCTTCACGAAGCCAATCAATCTGTAACATTTATTTGATATTTCATCCATGTGGGGATCAAATTTTAATTTGGTATCAAATATGACTCCTAGGTCAGAAATTTTGTCCACGCGATTGATCTCAGTATTTCTTAATAGATATTGATATTCCAGAATTTCTTTGGATTTTGAAAAAGAGATAATCGCACATTTGTCTGTATTAATGAATAAACCATTTTGACGCGACCATTCGTTCATGGTTTCCAGAGCTATTTGGAGACAGGTTGCATCCATTGGTGTTTTTGTGGGGCAGAAAATTTTTACATCATCGGCGTACATCAGAAACTGAATCTGGGGTGATTCAATTTTCCAGTCATTCATGAACATTACAAATAATATTGGCCCCAGATGCGAGCCCTGGGGAACACCAGATGATACATCGAAAAACGGGATATGTAATTTGAAATGCGAACGGCAGATTTTCTATCAGAAAGATAAGATGAGAACCAATCATGCATTTTTCCTGAAATGCTAAAATTTCTCAACTTGTCTAATAAACGTACATGATTTATCGAATTGAATGCTTTTGAAAAATCTATGTAGACGGAGTCAACTTGTTCATATTTACTTATAGGCAATTAGATATGAAATCATGGTACAGTATAAGATTTGTGATAGTTGATCTACCTTTCAGAAAGCCGTGTTGGCTTTGAGATATTTTCCCTGCTAGAAATTTCATTAAACGGTCTGCAACTAGAGCATCACAAAGTTTGGCTAAACAACCAATTTTAGAGATTGGCCTGTAGTTTCCAATGTTATGATCGTCTCCTTCCTTAAAAATTGGTTGTATGTAAGCAATTTTCCATGCAGATGAAAAGGACCCTGTTTCTAAAGATTTATTGATGATTTTCAAAATACCTCCTCTAATACTTGACCAACATTATTTCACAAAAAAAGCAGGGATCTCATCTGACCCAGGTTTCACATTATCTTCTAGTTCATTTACAAGTGAATCTAGTTCATCAGCTGATATAGTCAAGGATTCAAGCTTATCATTACAATCAGATTCTCCAAGCGGTTCGGCCCTAGTGTTTTTATAGACAGAGCCAAAGTGCTCAGGAAATAAATTTGCGATGCCGTCACCGTCTTTGAAAGTCTTATCCTTGTGAAACATAGAATTTGGCAAACTATTCGTAGTCTTAAGAGTTTTGGTGTAGGACCAAAAATGACGCATATTGCTACATGGATTATTCTCGACGGATTGAATGAACTCAGCATACTTGACCTTGGATAGTTTAATGCATTGCGCACGAAGTTTCTCAAATATAATGTAGTCCTCTAAACAGTTAGTATTTTTCCATATAGAATCCCACTTTTTCTTTTCAAGAATCAAACTTTTAAGCTCGTGATCATACCATTTGGGATAATCAGAGTGTACTATTCGTTTTGTGGGTACATTATTTCTAATATTTTCACACAACTCATCATTCATACGAGTAACACATTCATCCATACTGTCATGCTCCAAGATGGAGTCCCGATCAACGTCTCCAAGGGCCTCACTGATAATTTCATAATTCGCAGACCTGAAATCATATTGAACACTACTTTCATTTAGCACTGAACTTATCACCGGCACTAGAATTTCACCAAAGAGAGCCTTGTGATGAGGATCACAAGGCACCAGCAGGTCTTCGTTGTCCATCAGCTTGAAGTAGTCCGGGTCAGTAATCAGGAGGTCCAGGGTGTACCCTTTATCCGGATGAATTGGGTACGTCTGCTCGCATTTCGTGTTGTCAAACAGCTGAGAAGTAGATTCCGCAGATAGTTGGCGATCTGGATTCCCAGGATCTGATGGAGTTGCACTCAGTGGGTTTCCCAGCCATTTGATATGTGGCAGATTGAAATCACCACAGACGAATACTTCATGATCAGGAAATCTGCTCGTTGCATCATCTAGGCAGTTAGCAATAGCTTGGTAGATTGCAGGTGGAGAGGCCGGAGAAATGTAAAAACAACCACTCATGAGTTGGCACTTGTTTTTAGCCAATTCAAGTACAAGAGCGTCGGCCCCAAGAATGTTTCCGTTATACACAACTCCTATCTTCAACTTGCTATTTCTTGAGATCGCTATAAGTACACCTCCTCCTCGCTTTGACAATCCGTCACATCGATGTGAAAGAAATTTCCTTAGTCCTAGTTCAGAGTTTAAAATTGAAGGTTTCAGCCATGTCTCTGTCAGTCCAATAATATCCGGAGGACTTGTGAATATATGAATATTCGTTTTCGAGCAGTCGAGTTTGTTTACAACTGAACGAACATTTTGGTAATAAAAAATGAACTTGTCCTTGCTATTGTTCAGTTTTTTGCTGCGTTGCTGGGGCCAGAAACATCAAGTTCTGTGATACGTCTTGTACTAGATTACCGCACAGGAGTGGGGACATGGTCCACTATAGACGGCACACCATCTACATACCTGATGGTTTTACATCTTGAGCCAGAGGCATTGTTAATGCGGTCAACTTCATCTCTCAAAGACTCGAGATTTCCGCGCTGTGCCTTGGTCTTATCTGTGGATACTCCGATTCCGTTACCTGGAAGTTTTCTATTTATTATGACTTTGATGGCGTCTCCATGGGATCCAAGTTTAGCTAGAATCGGACGAGGTTTATTCTTCCCCACTGCTGAGCCAATCGTGCGCACACTGATCGGATTTAATGACAGATCTTTGATTTTACCAGGAATGCTTTTGACTGCCTGTAAATCTGCTCGTCCGCTTTGTTATTAGCCTCAGGTACATTGTGAAGTATGATGTTATTTTGTTTGGAATTACGGTCAAGTATCTCAGCTGAGATTGCATCTGAAGATGCTACTTGTGATGTTTTCGAGTTATCCGTACTTTCCAGCTTGTCTATACGTCCGTTCACACTTGATATATCAGCATCGGAGGAGTGCTTCAATTCCTTGATCTCTTTTCCTATGTCTGGTACTTCATTTACTACAGATCTAAGGTCTTTCACCTCTTTGCGGGCGGAATCCATATCTTTAGACAATTTATTCAGCTTCGTTACGGATCCTGATAATTCAGAAATAGATTTTTGGAGGGAAACAATGCACTCTGCAAGGCTAAGGTGAACATCACTATTCGCTGTGCACTTTGTACATTTATAAACCAGCATTGGTGTCTTCCTCTTACTCTTGAACTCAAGTACTCTGATTTCTGATGCAGATACCCCCGCACAATCATACGTTGCATGAAATAATCTGCTGCAGGCGTTGCATACCGCGATGGGAACACCTTCTCCGAAGCCCTTGTCGCAATGATTGCAGACAGACATCTTGTTGTGAGAGAGATAGCGACGTTGATATAGCTATAGTTCGAGCTGGTACACAGATTCACACAACACTAGCAGATGTTTCTTGGCTATTTGTAACCTCGCAATTTTTATCCACTGAATCAGAAAGCTCGGATCTTCGGCCAATTGCGATTCAACACTTATTATGACAAATGAATTCCCGGCTACCAGAATGTTCACACATTTCAACTCCACTTCGTCACATTACTTTTTCAACTTATTTCTCTTTCGGAGCTTGTTGGGACATAAACATTACCGTTGCCGCCCTCTCGCGGATGATGTAAGTATATATATGTTACCGGCAAAGTCCGAAGAGCCGGCAAATCGCGAATTGCCTAGGCACTTCGCGATTTGCCGGGCCCATTTCCGGCAAAGTCCGGAATC
>JAPYYZ010004006.1:0-11015 GCA_030522705.1 Eretmocerus eremicus
TGGACGAAGATCTTTCCAGAGTCAAGGCGCTCGTCTTTGGAATTTTCTCCCTCCTGGCATTCGGCAGTTACCGAGACTCTCGCTATTCAAAGGGGCGGTAAGAGAATTTTTGATGACACTCCCCCCACAGAGGATTGGTGTGGACGCTGGGCACTTTTTGAATCTATAAATATCATTTTACGTGTTGGTGCTATTTTCAATGTCTATCGACCTTACGACTGATATATTCTTTTGACTGTGATATTTTACTATGTGTTCTTTTCTTCGATTTCTAAGCCCTCGCGTATTATGTTTATTTTTATTGATAGTTTAAGTATGAAACGACTAGTCACACATGTGATCCGACTAATATCTTTCCCCAAATGACTCTATGTGAAACATATTTGTAAGCATATTGTATTTTCATATTGAATGATTTATTTTTTGTCTCTGTGCGAATAAAGGGTATATCTATCTATCTATATATCTCTGACAATCTTCTCCCAAAAATTCACAGGAAAATCAATTTGAGAACCACGTAGACCCTCCAGATTGAAAGTATGAATTTTATATTTCGATTACCTAGCTGATTCCTAATAGCTATCAATTCTTGTAGTATGGACGGATGCATTCCAGTCTCGGTGTCGTTCCTATTTGACATTTCGGTGGCCGATACCACTATGGCATCAATTTCTGAAGCAGCGACTTTGTAAGCTTCCAGTTGCGAAACCGTCAACCTTTCAACTTTGAGGTCTCCCACTTCCAAGCTAGGAATCCTAATTGGTTCATCAGTTGAAAAGATAGCCGAGCGAAGCATATTCAGTTGCGATTGATCAATGTGTCTCGTTCCCCCGAATGGTGATGTATCATTACCTCCTGGATGAAAGAAATATAATTATGGAGAAGTGATCTCAATCAAAGCTCACAGTTATTGCGCAGAGTAGATATCACGAACGTGGAGTCATGCGATTCATTTGAAATGATGATTTGAGAAAACGAGTGTAGAATTATTCCTATACCTGGAAGCCTCGATCTGTCAGAGTCCCTCTGCTGTGTATCACTGGGTAGCGGTGGTATCGGTGGGGTACTCGTGAGACTCTTGTAGCTACCACTCGTAGGACTTGGAATCCTCTCCGTGCTAATCAAAACCTGGGCAGATCCAGACCTTGAAGGTGTCATCACGAGCTTAGCCGCCATGATTTCCTCCTCAATCACGAAGTCATCCGGTAGCGGATCTGTCTGAGTCGAGGCAACTGTCTCCGAGAGGTCCGGGGTGATTTCGCGGGGTAGACTTCTTCGGATTGGAGTCGCTCTATGCGCTTTTCGCTGATGGCGTGGTGGGCGGGGTGGAGCTGGCAGTGGACGTCCTTGCATTTTGATCAAGACCTCACCGCTTCGCAGATCTTTGTGCAGTTCTTCGTGTTCCATGGAATAGTCTGCGTCCATGAACGGAAGCGATTCGCTCGATTTCCTACGCCAGAAAATATACTTAATAAGGAGTATTTGAGAGAGTGATAACTGGTGATCGAATCAGCCATAATCCATTCCCGGTTATGAAAGAGATGAAATCCTCACGAAAAACTTGGCTCGAAATAATGTTTGAATGAATGATTGTTGATATGAAATCACAAGGAAATTCATGGGTCTTGGGAGTTGTTCAGAATCAAATTGGACTGTCAATGTGTTCAAATTTGAGGAAAAGAGAAAATGAGACTGGAACCATCTCCTGAACTAGCAAATGAGGAGGCAGGATCTGCAACAGGGTTGTTACTTCATCTTCACGGCCTTTCCTAGCTAAGAAAATTATTCGTAGACTTCCTGGATACGTTATTTCATCGTGAAGAACCAAACTCTATGAACTCCATGCCTCAATATAGCTAATCGACTCATCCAAACGATTGATCAAACGCTCTTCATATGAACCCCATAAAGTTCTGAAGACGAACTTAGTCCACTATGGTCCTGAATAACTCAACTAGTACCCAAAATAGAATTGATAATGATCTGTTCAGATCTGATGTCAAGATAGTGATCTGAGAAGTTTTTGGTCCCTGTGATCTTACCGAATCATGTCAGATTTGGCTGGTCTGAGGACGTTTTCTGCGAGTGCTGGTCTCTTGGGACCACTCTTGGATGGTCTCGGAGCCGTGGCGAATTTATCTTGCCTCTTCCGCCTGGGAGGTGGCGGCCTCGGCGGTTTCTCCTTCCTCTCAATCACAGCGTAGCCAGGTAGACTTGGCTCTCGCGACGTCGACGAGTAATCCCTTGGCAAATCCTCCTCGCCAAAGTCACCCGGTAGCGAATCCGCGCCGTGAGATGTGCGGTCATCTTCAGGTGCCATGCTTCCGGTTCTCGAATGTGACCTGGTGCGCTTGGGCGGCACAGGAGCAGGGATTTCCCGTTCGATGAACTCCAATTCGTCGTCGGAGCGCGATGCGTGTGGTGGCGTTGGTGGTGGCGTGGGTGGAATTCTCTCTCTCGAGTGTTCAGTTGACATATCGTCGCCGTAACCATTGTACAATGCGCTGTCAGTCGTTCTGATACTGAAATATGATGAAAACAATAGACCGTTACGTCATTATCTCACAATTGACCTCATATTGATTCAATAGGATTATTGTGGAACGTCCAATAACAGGCATCCAAAAAGAAGTCAGTCATGTGTTCACTCCACGAGTGTCAGATTTGAGAGTATCGCATAGTGGATAAAATGTCTCAAACAGCTTCATCGATACCCAGTGAACAGTTATGAACTTGAAGGTCTATGAGCTTCAACGCTGGTCAAGAGGGATGTACAAACTTCATTTCAGAGATCATATGAAGAATATCTCAACGGGCTCACCTGAAACTAGAGGATTGATCTCTTCTCAGTCTTTTCCTCCGACGCGGTACCGGCGGTCCTTCGGACTGAGTTGATGCGGGTTGTATAGGAGCTAAGACAATGTTCTCCTCGTCGAGTGGTAGTCCCATACCCTGGCTCTGGCTTCTCAGCGAGCTTCTGGACTTTCTTCTCTCGGGTTTCACAACGACGATGTCGTCGAGCGGCTCATCTTCCAAATCATCCTTCACGATATGTCTTGGAGGCGTTTCCATTTGGTATACGATACGATGGCTGGACAAGCTGCCACCGCGTTCTAGACGCTGTTTTTCAGGAGAAGGAGAGACCTCAAACGAATCGAGAGAAGCTTCTCTATCTCTCCTCTTACGTCTAGATCTGGTGCGTTCTGGCCGTTGAGGAGGTTCACCATCGTCTCCATCCGCATTCCTTGCACTGAGAGCGTTTCTAGAGATTGTAAGAGGGTTGATGAGTCTTCTGAATTAGAATCTACTTCATTCAATTAGCAAGTCTTATCCATAAGAGATGAGCTACGAAAAGGTGGGCAGTTAGAACGCTCAATTATTCTATTCAATTCTGGACGGACTCACCTAATTTCACTTAGGAGGTGGAATTTTACGTTTTCCTGACTGATGCCTTTCTCTCTCAGGAAGAACTCGTCCGAATCCAGTTCTTCTATGACTCCTCGACGACGACGCTCACACGAGCTACCGCTCGATTGCTGAATCTCCCGATCTGATCTCATTGACGAGCACTCCTCATCTTCCGATATTTCAGGAGAACCCGTTTGATCTGTTTGACTGAAATCTCGTGGGTCCACAGGTGGAAAAGAAGTGTCATAAGTCTTACTCCGCTCCTGTTCATGATATTCATCCGTGATCTGGAACAATGAATGAGCTTAATTCATCGAGGATTTTCGATCTAGGAATCGCTCTTTGGTTGTAAGATAACGTAAAAACGTAGTTCACCTCTGGCGAGACGACCGGACTGCTATCACTCTTCTTCATCCTCACCTTTTTCTTTGGCTCGTCAGCCTCTATGAGTTTTTGGGTTTGTTCCTCGTGCTGTCGTGGGTCTAGAACTGGTTCTTTGTGATCGGCGAAGTCGTGATCCTGCAAAAGTTTTTACATCATACACTGGGGAAGACAATATTTCCTAAGGATTTCAATTCAAAAATGGAAAAACTTTCAGACGCACTCTTTGAGTTTGGGTCTGTCTGGAGTTAATGGAAGCATGGACATGACTTTTAAATGTCAGGCGCTGAGATTTCGGAGATGACAAAGAATTCTACTCAACTAAAACTGAACAGTTGAAACATGGAATTATCTGTTCCGAATAATAACAGAAAAAGATTCGTTCTTGCGGTTCTGATCAGATACGAATGAAGAGCAAAGTTGAGGGTGGATAAGATATCAGAGCTTCTCAATCTCATTTCATTAAAACTTTAGAGACTTGAGCCGTTTCATTTGAACAACCTGTTCGCAGTTGGCCTTAACCCGTAACACTCACTCTGGGTCAATTTGACCCATACTTTTTTTTGGCGCTCAATTTAGCCCATTGAACGTTTGAAAATGGTGCCTGTGGCGCCATCTGTCGTTAGTTCGGACATAAAACTTTATGTTTTGCGTGGTAGAGTAGCCCGGGAAAGTGTCAGTGTGCTGCAAGCAGCCGTGGAAGTTGGCGCGCAGTTGCCGTCGGGTCAGATTGACCCAGTGTGAGTGATACGTCACCAAAACGTCACAGGTGTGTCTCGTGTCCTCGCTCATTTTTTCATCTTTACAATGAAGTTTTGTACCAGAATTGACTTTTCCTCATGATGTATAAGCCCCGACCTCGCTTACAAAAGGGTATCGTAGATCAGTTTGTTCTCAGATGAATCTCAAAAAGATGGGGTCAGTAATTGTTAATAATGAATATATTTTCCTCGATGAATATGATTGAAACAACATTTATCTCAAAGTGTATCATCTTTGGAGTGAAATCCCGCAAGAATTTTTGGGATCAGTCGGGGATTGCCATTTGAATGAATTTTCGAAGTCGAAAAGTCGATTTTTACGATTTTTTCGAAATTTAAGAAATTCTCACAATAAAATCCAAAATTTGTCAATCAAACCTATTAGATACTCTCAAGAAGAGATCAGAGTCGAGGTACGTTAAGGATTTGGGTTGATAGCTCCATTCCCTGTCGAGAAAAACGACATTTTTGCGCCGGGTCAGATTGACCCAGTGTGAGTGTTACGTAATTTTTCGGTAGTGTGAGTGTTACGGGTTAAGAATCATTCCGGAAAATATAGAAAGTCTAAATAAAACTTTCAATCCAAAACACCATGCAGTTTTCTCTTTATTCTTGAAAGGACATGAATGAGGCAGTGTTACTTGAACAAAATTGACGGTATGATGATGAAAATTCCTCTAGTCTGTCCTTCAGGTTCAAAGTTGATCGTACCAAAAAATTTGGTCACCATTTAATGAAATTTTCCAGCCGATACAATTCGACGTGAGCTGCACGAGAATGAACCGTGGGGCCCACCGCGAAAGAGTTAGAGAAGCCTATTCCATCACCAAATACGCTTCCATGCCGAGAATGGTTGTGAGATATCTTAGGATCAAGCATAGATCGAAATTTTCTACCCATATTGGAGACCTCATGTCTCATGTATTCTGATGAGATCGAACGATGATTCTGGTTAGAGTTGTCAACAGTGGACTAGATAACCAGCACGATCATTTAGCGATGAGTCGGATCATTGATCAATAAAAAACCTTCGAGAAAGGAGATTGTGACAGAGGAAAGGGGTTTTGGGGAACTCTGTATATTGTTACTGTTTCATTCGTTTGATCACAATCGTGAGAAAAGGGATGGCGCTTTTAGCTTTTTTATCGGACCATTCGTCAGATCTACTCCATCGATGGTTGCATGATATGGATTCTAATGTGCCAATGGTAATGGAAGATTATTTGCCTCGAATAATTTGCCTTTAACGGTGGAGGCAAAGAAGCCCTTTAAAGGTAAGTCAGTCTCCATTGGAGGAAATTTTGTTTACAAGGTATTTAGAGTAGAGTCAAACAGACACCATGCGCGTCAACTTCTGTCCACTCACGGGCCGAATTTGTGAGCCATTGCCCCCATATCGCTACACCCAATCTCTCACGATCTCATCGTAATTCATTGTTCTGAAATGCTCACCTTGATCGCGACTTCATCGGCGTAAGGCAGACCATCTCGTTCCTCGGCTGCGGAGATGGCCGCCGGTTCGTCGTATACCCTGACGCGTTCCGTGTTCTCCCAGGGAAGCTTGTCCTCTTCGCCTGCAGCGCCCGCGGCCTCATCGTCGTCGCTGACGCGCGGTTTTAGCGAAAGTCTTGGCTGCTCGAGCGACGGATGTCTCCAGGGCGCGGACCTCTCCGGTACGCTCGAGTCATCGTGGAAGCCGCGAACCGTTTCGCCGAAGCGCTGGGCCCACCTGGCGGCTAGCGACGTCTTTTTCGCGGCGCTTCGGGGAAACGTGGACGATTCGGCCGACTGCGCACGGGACTCCTTTGGCGAGGACGTGACGTATTCGGTAGTCGTAGTTGTCGTCGTTGTTATCGTTTTGGGGTCTGACGGGCTTGTTGATGCTGCGGCCGCAGCTTTGGACTTTCGCTCGAAAAGCTTAGGTCGGGGGTACGTTGAAAAGTCGAAGATACTCCGACGAGAGCTGGGTTTTGGCTCTTCTGTGGTTACACGTGATTGCTCCTGTGATTCTTCTGTACTCTGTGGAAAAGAGAAACTTTTAAAGGTATGTTTCCCAGACATTGTACCGCTGATAAGAGAGGAAGTAAAAATCGGCAGTTATACAGTCTCTTCAAATCGTTGATGGAAAAATACCAACCCTAATATGATTTTACAGCTCCGAGATATCGCTATACTACGTTTTGTTTGATGCTGTTTTCGATATGAATGGGATCATGTATCTGTATCTGTCGAGAGACATCTTATGTGTTATCGCAAAAGGTATAGCGGATACCTGCGCAATCAACAACTGTATTGAACTCCATAAAGGGTGATTCACACTCGGGCTTACATTCTGTACAAATCTGCGCTCCCTGGCGCACATTATTGAATCCAATGCTGGGTGATTTTTCAGAAGTCCGGCAGTGTTGCGGAGCAACCACGCCAGCCCCGCTTTGGGAATACTAAAGAATCACAGTAGAATTGACTTGATGCCGGTGGTACTATAAAGGTACCGTTCATGGTAAATCATCAATTCTGGGACGAAATTCGGAATCACGTTGAGTCAGCTATCTTGCCCAAATGATGTTTCAAACTATAATCATATCATCATCCTTGGGATACTTCGTTAGCAACTCAGCATTAGTTTTCAGCTGTACTCAGTCAGTACTCTGAGAATACTTCTGCAGTACCATATCAAAACATGTGCGTCTCCTCAGTAACTCTACTGTCCTTTCAGAAGTTCTACGGAATTGGCGATCCTCCATCAGATTGAGGAGAATTGAGCCGATGGAGAGCTCCAGTTTCAGCGGGATATAACCCAGAAACAAATATACTCGTACAGTAGTAATCTCCTTGCGAATTCATGGGTGTTCTCGTTCACGCGGAACGCTTGAGGGTAAAACGAAATTCTACCTCACCGACATTCATCATAAAGGGATTTAAAATAGAACAAAACAATATTGAGGATAAGTAAACCCCCCCCCCCTTCTCCACTTTCTTCAAAAGTATAACTTGGCAAGGATAAGTGCTCTTTTCCTATCGTACCCGACCACCTTATTTTTTAATTCTAAAAATCAACTTCTCATGAAAACAGGTGTTTGATTTCAACTTTTGAGAGTCGTGAATTCCAAAAAAATATGTCGAGTATGTTCTAGGCAAAATCTGAACCATCAATCCCGTGAAAATGAATGAATGTTATCATAATTCGATGATCTCCTCGATTTAATGTCAAAACGACTCGCTCACTCTTTCTCTTGGAGGAGCTGGGCTACCAATTAGAGTCAATGAAAGAGATGGAATCAAAATCTCTCTCACTCTCGCATTGATCACTATTTTTATTTTCACATATTTTGGATTCTTGGAACTCGGTACCGAGTTGAGGGCTCTTCGCAGTTTTTGGAAACACTTGATGAACTTCGTGTTAATGGGCGTATTTCATAAATCGGCATACCATATATTTTGAGTGAGTCTGTCTTTGTCTGACGCACGCGATCCTCTGGCACTCTGTCTCTCTCACAAACTGGTAAACCGAATTATACTATAAGCCCAATGCCACAGAAAGCCGTGCCGTGTAGAATGATTCAAACTCAATACTCTTGAATATAGTCGAATGATCACAGGTAAAAGACTCAAATTCAACGTGCCATGCCACTCGATTTTGATCAGCCTTGAAGAAATCTTTCAATTCATTCCAAGAAATAGAAAATATTTAACTTCGCACCGAGATCTTGGAATCCGGAATGTGAGAAAAGAATGCTAATGCTAGTGAGAGATATTTTGATCCCATCTCTTTCATTGTCTTAAATTGATCATTCACCCTGTCAAGAAAAAAGGTGAGCGAGTCGTTTTGACATTAAATCGAGAAGATCATCGAAATATAATAACACTCATTCATTTTCATGGGATTGATAGTTCAGATTTTGCCTATAATATACTCGACATATTTTTTGGATTTCGCGACTCTCAAGAGTTGAAATCAAACACCTGTTTCTACAGAAAGTTGATTTTTAGAATTCTCTTGAAAAGAGTGAAGAAGGGGGGGGGGAGGATTTCAACACTTAGCAATGGCAATGGCTGAAAGAATTCAAGTTTAAGAATAATCTATAGCGGAATCTTGAGATCTTGTAGCAACCGCAGTATTTCGTATAGAAAAAAAGTATGTCCTCCAGGTCTTTCCAAATTCTATAAAAAGTATTTCCGATTCTATAATTTCTATTACCAAAATTCTCTCTCAGTGATACTGTACAATATAGGAGGAATAACACGGTTGAGCGCGAGACAGAGCTGATGGTGCAATTCTTAATGTAGTCTTTGTTGGTCGAGCTCTGCTCTGTTGCGTATGTTTATCGTCGAATATATGCATCACCCGCGCATGCTGTCCAATGCTGTCTGCTACAGCGGTCAGATAGTCAGGATTAGTCGATATACTCATGCTCGAAACAAGAATCGACTCATCAGTCGAGTCGAGTTCGAGTCGATTCAAGGTGTTGGATGAAAAATTTTGTCGCCAACTGACACAATTTTCGACTTCCCGGAGACTATCTTCGGAGAGAGTCGAAAATTGTAATTCAAAGTTCAAGCAAACAGATGCTTGCGGGAACGAAGTGAGGGCACATCAACTTTGCTTATGGTGAAGGGTACTTGGTATGATAGGCGAAACATCCTCCTATGCCCGCAATCATGCAGATGATTCGAGTGCAAGAAAAGAGTGAGGTTAAAACGTCCCAATTCGACGTACATAAGGCACGGCCGCCTTGCGCTCTGTATAGGTATTCTCATCGGAGTTTTTTTTTCTGAAACTCGCCAGCAAAGCGTTGCCGCCCCTTTTGATAATGCTGACTGCGGATTAAAAGAATGCGACACTGTGTGAGATTTTCGAGTGATTCGCGGAAAGCTCTTGGAGTAATTTGAATTATTGTACAACTACAATAAACTTGCACTACAGTTCAAATTACTCCAAGAGTTTCCCGCGGATCACTTCGAAATTTTGCTCAGAGGTGCATTATACCAATATGCAGGAGGCATTGTTTCTACTTTGGAAAATATTGTTCTGTTTTATTTGCGATCAATTCATAATGAATGTCGCTGAGTTGAAGCTTTTAATGACCTTAGATACCGTGGATGTTCGGGGATTATGTGAATAATGTCTCAAGAGTCCAATCTTAAGAAGCAATGCTGGGGTGAGGTTTCAGGAATGACCAATAATCGCATAAGTTCAGAGCGAGTTTGAACAATCAAAGTCTCTTGCGGCTCATTCGGAGTAGACAGAACTACTGAAGAAACAATTTGGGTGAGACTCACAAAATCTTTAAATCGTTGAGTGACAGAAAATCTATTCTTGCTCACCTGGACGACTCCTTTGGATGGGCTTTTTCGTCCTCTAGAGAGCGATTTTGGCAGTTGCAAGTTCGGTTTCTTAATATGAAACTTGGATTTGTCGGGAAGATGTAGCTTTGATTTGTCAGGCATACGAAAACGTGGTCGCTCGGGTAAAGCCATTCTGAAGCGCTCCATACGGCTCGCTCTCTGCTGGTCGGCGCGTGGCGACCCCGGTGGTTGTTCCTTAGCAGAAGGCTTCACTGATGGTTTTTTCTGCAGTCTGGGGGTTGTGATTCTCGTCGTTTCCTTGGATTTAGCTCGCTGCGCCCTCGAAAATGTTGGCTTCTGGATGCTCTTCAGACGCGAACGAATCCGGCCGGCCTGACTTTTCAAACGCTGCTGAAAGCCAGCGCTTGGCTCCTGCAATCAAAGTTGTTCTGTGTTAAATAAGAGTACAATTTAACAATGCAATGAGTTTTTATCATAATTTTCCTCCCGATCACGGTCCTTATTTATGGGTAATATACCAACCAGCCGAATGAAACATTGGAAAAAATTTTTGAAAAATGCATAACGAATTGAAAATTTACGATCTACGAAAGATACGATTTTTTCCTGATGGGGTTGAAAATTTGCAGGTACCTCTCCTTAATGGATAACCTCGATATTCGAGATTTGCTACCTTTCGTTCGAGATCGCTGTATTATATCTGTATTCATTAGACAGATTCCCGCGCTTTGCGCCGTACGTATTGTGTACATGTGAATTCATAGCTATTCTCATCGCGTGCGATATCATTTGACTCGGTGTATCAGGTGACGTTCCCGACATCCCGACAGTCGCGAGCGCTCCGATAATTCAGTATGGTTATGTGGCTGTGGCTATCGCGCTTGAATAAAGTATGTCCACGAATTTGGTTATGACTGTGGCCATCGTAGCTTGAACAAAGAGAGGACTGTGTGTGATCTTGCTATCAATCTTCGCGCTGCGACTCTCTGTATCTTTCATACTTCTCTACTTCTTTCCCGATCGGAAACAAGTTCAAGCCACTTGATCAGATTGTCAAGATTTGATCAATTAGTTGGATCCTTTCTGGATCCAAAATCGTCACGCTTCTTTGATCAAACTTGATCAAATTGACTCATGTCGTCTGCGCCAGCTGTACTG
>JAPYYZ010004007.1:0-11015 GCA_030522705.1 Eretmocerus eremicus
CGAATGTAAGCATTGCCCCAACGCGTCAATATATGCGCTGGGCGTAATCGATCACGGATCATACCCAAAATGAACGAAGATGGGGAGTTTTCTGACGCGGAACATCGTCTCCCAATCGGATGGCCAACCGTTGGTTGAGACTGAGCGTATTCGCAGAACTTTAATCTTCGGGAAACGGGAATATTGTTTCCGTAGGTCATTCCATTAACGACTTACTCTACCATCAACAATCTCCAGTTTTGATACTTTTTCACCCGATGATGATAATGTCTCGAATCAACCCTTTTATTGTTCATTTTATCTGGACGCGTGATCTTCTATGGATGTCACCTCGTGCCGTCTCTCATGCGCTCACGCGGAATCCACGCGTTCGGCCGCCAGCAGGCCACCGCCCGAGGAGCTGAGTAGCAGGTAGCTGCGTTCCAGAGCCCGCTGTTCGCCGAACTCTCAAGCTCTCCCCGACTCGGCCGTGCATTGCACTTCGCCGGCCGAGCTCTGAGCAAATAAATTATAACGGGCTAGCCCCCGTTACAGCCAATCATGCCAATTTAAGTCCGACATACGAAATAACAGCTTATGATACATATGCGTATAATGAAGCTGATTCCGTCAGTGGTTGAATTTTTAGTAATCCATCGCAGTCTCGGCAATGCTTTCTATTGATAAGATATGATTTCTGTTAAATTTGGAGTTGTGGAATGAAGATATATATCTTATAAGATCGATGACAAGTGTCTAAAGATTTCCATCAGGAATGTATGAGGTTATCTTCTGAGGCTGAAAATCAACTTATATGTACTAAAAATCTGCGAATGTTACCGAATTCTCATAGAAACTACCGTTTTCATCAGCGAGAATCCGACCGTGATAACTGGCAATTCCAAACACGTTGATTTTCGGCTGCGCCAACTATTTCCTGCGGAGAGAGTGGGTGATCAAGATCGGGATGACTACGTTTCCTGAGATCACCAAATTCTGTCTCCAGAACTTCAAAATCAAGGCTTTCTGATGGGGCATGAATCTCATAGTGCGAATGTTTTTGGTGAATCATTTTGATGCATATTTCGAGATCTCATTGAAATTTTGGGTGTGCCTCTGTGTCCAACTAAAAGATTGTTCAAGCCCACCGTAGTAGAGAATATACGTAAAATCAAACTCAATGTCAGAGGTTGCCAAATACCCCCATCGAAAAGACACCTACTGTTCTCCGCAATGACTTCTCAGTGGGGAAGAATATTGTCCTGGACAGAACTTTCAAACAGGGGAATCACTATGGTAGAATCTTGAGACAGAATTCAATAACGACCTTGGCCACATTTTTCGAGAGTTTCTTCTTTATTGCGTTCATAATTTGCCTCTCAGAATTTACAGAGGAAAACAAATTCTCTAAGGATGACCTAGGAAGGATTTAATTGGGACTTTTTCTTTGACATGGAAGAATTATCTCGATTTTTAGATGAAATGATTCCAAAGTGGTATTAAAGAGCATCCTGCGAGCATTGCCATGGCACAGAATTCCCTAACTAGAGGTTTGCTCGGGCATACCGATGTGAAATAGAATTTGATGGTGCAGCCATACCGAAATGAACAATGGGAATGGCCACTACTAGTCTTCATGAAGCATGGGAGACTTTTATATTGAAAAAAAATCGCGATGTATGGTTGCAAAGATAGTGAGATGACGGGAATCCAACTTCTATGGCTTACATACTGGCAACTAAATCTGTACATGCAAACAATAAAGGTCGGACTCACGCGATACTTGATGAGAAAAAAAACCATCTTGCGAATATAATTAATAGTATTGGGAAGTTTAGGCTATTGGGAGATGACATACGTGTTAAATTCGGTGGAAACAAAGTGTTCCGAATTCCGCCACTGCGGCGCTGCCAGTATCGGACACGTGTTAAATTAGCGTGGAAAGGAATAGTTCGTCTCTTCCCCCGCTAAAGGCGGGTCAATCAATGTCATCTCCCAATTGGTTTCATTTTTTCGATGATGGTGGAAAGAGCAGAAATCATGTCAAATTGGGTTTTTTGAGACTTTGGGCCTGATGAAAATCCACGGAAGATAGATCGTTCCAAAATTACTTCAAAAGCAAGAACGGATTCAAATATTTCAAAACTATATGATCCAACATGCTTGAGATATAACGAAAAATTGCTAGAACTTATGCACAAGAATACATTTTTCGTGACTTCTTTCATTTTTTGATCTTGAAATATTACCACAACGATATTTCTTCGATGATATACTCGAATCCACTCGAAGAAAACACAAGAAAATTAAGGTATACTATTAGATTCAAAACGCTAGTCTGATTACATCATAGGAGTCTGATCAGAAGATAGAAGATCTAATGAGAATTAAAGATGCTTCAAGGCCATGTCGTGGTCATGCATCCGCCGCATGAAAAGCCGTTCCCAGATTCCTTGGATCCCCTTAGCGATTTGGACCCAAGGGGAGTAGACGACTGTCCTATATAACCGAATCTACAGTCGTCTAGTCCTCTTTTGGCCCAAATGACTAAGATATTCGAGGAATCTGGGAACGCCTTGAGTGCGTCCTGGGCGTTCCCAGAATCCTCAAATATCTTAGCGGTTTGGATCAAAAGTCGACGACTGTAGATTCGAGTATAGAACAGTCGTCTACTCCTGTTTTCATCCAAATCGCTAAGGGTTTCGAGGAATCTGGGGACGCCTTCCGAGCGGCGGACGCTTGCACGGCTCTGACATGGCCTTAAAGTTAGGCCATAAGCTTTCTATTTGTCATCTGCTACGACTCTGGTTTGAGCCATGAAGTTTGCTTATTGCATCTCAGATAGATCCGTTCTCTATGGTATCGCTCCGTAGCGCAAATCTCCCAAGTATACTGGTTCTAATAAGCATACACACTTGGCACTACCTACAACGAAGCTCGCAATAGTCTTGCAACGGTACCCCAATACCATGACCACGGTCCTCGAAGCTTTGCCGTTGCATAAATATTGCAAGTTTCATTATAAGTAGTGCGATGTGCGTATGCTTATCGAAATCAGTGGATTCGGGAGCATTGCGCCACGAAGAAATATTATGTCTAACAAATCTCTTTTCGATACCGTGAGTCAAGTTTGTGGGCCAAACTGGGGCCCCAGCAGACGACGAACGGAGCAGCTACGGTCTCGCCTCAATCACCGTTACCTCAGAACTTGTCTCAGCATGATGCAAGACCGAATTTTTCAAGCAACGTCTATGGTTTGCACTTTGATTTCGTCGCGATTTTCCAAAACAACTTCCAAAATCATATTTAGATGGTCAATTTCGGGTAGGTAAAGCAGGATCGAATTGTCTGCTTGAATGGGAATTTTTTTGTTATTTCTGAGCATTGACGATCCTTGCAGCATTGGATGTTCGTGTTGTCCCTGAGCTGCCTGTCAGTCCGATTCTCTTAACCAATTCCAAGAGTTCAAACAATGCCAGGGTCGTAAATATGAAGAAGAGGCCTTGGTCTGCGAGAGCTGGATTTTGTTGATGGTATATTATAGGTCGTGTTGCGGAAATGCGTTTGTTGCCGGCCAAGTGCTAAAAACGAAGTTTCCAGCACAAGTTTGGGAAAGGACGCATTCACGCAACAAGATGTATGAGATATTTTATAGGAAAAAAACCCGGAAATGCGTTTTTTCACGAATGAGACCCGGCGAGGAGGCGTGAAAAAACGCGTTTTCCGGGCTTGTTCCTATAAAAATTTTTTCACACACTCTTGGGCCCAAAACAGTACATTTCGATACAACGGCGTAAAAACTTCTTTTCCCATTCGACCCATGGGTTTCCGGCCCGAGCGCAGGCGAGGATCGGAATCATCACGAGGATGCAAAAAATAGGTTTTACGCTCATGTATCGAACTATATTTTCTGATTATCTGTGAGTAAAAGTTGCCAAACTGTGTCAACTTTCACGTACAGAGTTTGAAAAAATCATACTCGTGCATACCCGTTTCTGGAAATAGGCTCTCTGAGCCCCATGAGAAATCATCCAAGATTGAAAATATTGCATTGGTGGACCATGCACGACCATGCATATCCATGCATGATTACATACTCTTATTGAGCTTCCGAAGACATGCAATGACTAACCTGCTAAGGTGGGTGATGAATATGTATACCGAAGGGCTCAAATATTCAAATCAAGACACAACAAACTTATCATACTAGCAGGTTGGTAATTGCAAATCCTCAGAAGCTCGATGAGAGTATATGGCCATGCGCGGTTCATCAATGCAACTTTTTCAATCTTTGATGGTTTTTCATGGGGCTCAGAGGGCTTATTCACAAAATCAGAGAAATTCGGGTATATTTTTTTGAACCAAAACAAGTGCAAAAAATTCCCATCAGGAACCCAGCTGCCGCAGACCAAAACCTCTCTTCAAAAGAGGTTTGAGAATATTTTGGGAGCCAAACCAAGCCCAGACTTGAATTACAGAAGTCGGGAGCGCGCGTATTTCATACCGTCGAAACTTCAGCAAGATTATTCATTTATCAAGAGATACAAAAGTATTTGCTCTTCACAGCAGGCAATCCAAACATGCTCCACCACTAGAACCATAAAAACAAGATCATACAGCTCTTGTCAAGCGTCTACATCAGGATTCTTTTTAGGTCATGAAATTGCCGAAAATATTACGTCTTTGCATCTGAAAGAACAAAATTGACGTAGTGGAGCTACACGGATCTGGAGTCTATGTTTAGTCGATCGATTCGGAACAGAGCAATATACACACCCTCTGGTGTAGTCTGCTCACCGAAGAGATTTCCCGTGTTTTTATGTAATCTTGCAAGGAGAGTTCCAGGTGTGCGGATCACACATCTTGACCAAACTGTGGGAATCTTCTTGTTTTGGCGATGAATGAAGCAATACCGAAGGGTTTGGTCCAATGGGCCTCCTGTCCAGAGATACAGCAAAATACATTAGCATTGTCCATGTTAAAGAGTCGAGTATATAGATATACTAGTAGTGCTAATTTATATGGCTGTATCTCCGGACAAGAGGCCATTGGATCAAACCCTTCGAGGTTTCTTCATTTCTCACCAAAACAACAAGATTCTGAAAAATTAGTGAGGATCTACGATCCGCACGCTTCGTGTTCTTCTTGTGAGTTGATATTAAGCACTAAAACGATTCGCCTTAACCAAGTTCAACCCAAGTATGCTTGCCATTCAAAACTGATTTAGATCACTTATATCAAGTATATTATGAGTGGAAGTTTTTCTTGCAAGAATTAATATCATCGCTAGAAATGTATTTGAAGAATGTCAACTCGACGATATTTTCCATCAAATTTTGATCATTCTATGAACACGTCAATATCAAATACCGTGACTGCCTAGTGGTCCAAGAATTTGCTATCCAAAACGATGATTTTCCTCGGAATGTATCAAATCGAGCCCTTGGATAAGTTTTTGATGCTCCATTAGAGAGTTTTTAGTCGCTACTTCGACGACGAGAGAGCGAGAGCCGACGGCATCCCGCGTTTTGGTCACTAATCTCAACTTTATGAAGTCTAATGCGTAAGTCTAGCCACTGCTCATTAGCAATATAATACATATTTACGGTAATCTCCATGAATAATGAAACATAGATAGGTGGTTAAGAATGGTAATATCTCCGGAACCCTTCGGTCCACGGAAATTTTGAAAAAAGTATCGGGAAGATCGTAAAAAAGCTATTTCTCTATGTGGCCAAAACAATTTTTTGACGATTTTTTTTTCGTCATTATTTGCAATGAAAACTCGATTTTTTCCATCTCATTCAATCAACCATAATTTTTACGGAGGTTGGCCTAGCTCAAGAATTCCAAAGGCATCGTGTAGCTCTCTCCAAGACCTTGATGTTATGACCTTGCAAATTTTTCTCTACGATTTTTCCGAACCGAGTTAAGAGCTAGAGAGGATGGAAGAATTGGTTATTGATTTGTGAGCGTGACCTCCTTGTGATCTATGAAAACACGTCTTGTCTGTCTCTTCAGTCATATTTTCGATGAAAAATACCTGCTCAAATAGTTGTGATAGATAACAGGTGCTCTTCTACGAAATAGAAGTTGAAATGGGACAGAAAAAGTATGTATTCGTGGACCTCGATCAGGACACGCTCACTAATTCCTCCATCTTCCCTAGCTCATAACTCGGCTCAAGAAAATTGTAAAAAATGTTTGCAATGTCATAACACCAAAGCCTTGAAAAGAGCTGCACGGTGCCTTTAAAATTTTTGAGCTAAGTCAACTTTTGTGTAAATTACGGTTGATTGAATGAGATGGAAAAAATCGAGTTTTCATAGCAAATTATGATGAAGAAAGAATCGCGAAAAAATTGTTTTGACCACATAGAAGAATAGCTCTTTTGTGATCTTTCAGATACTTTTTTCAAAATTTCCGTAGACCCAAGGGTTTCGAAAATATTACCATTCTCAACCACCTGTTTATGTTCCATTATTTATGAAGGTTACTGTGAATAGTGGCTAGACTTACGTATTAGACTTCACAAAGTTGAGATTAGTGGCCAAAATGCGGGATGCCGCGGGTTCTGGCTTTCTCGTCGTTGAAGTCGCGACTAAATATTATCTAATGGAACCAAAAACTCATCCAAGGGTGGGATTTGATACATTTCGGGGAAAATCATCGTTTTTGATAGCGAATTTTTGGCCCACTAGGCAGTCACGGTATTTGATATTGACGTGTTCACAGAATGATCAAAATTTGATCATCAAAAATCTTTGAGTTGACATTCCTCAAAGACGGCTCTGGCGATGATTCTCATTCTCGCAAGAAAAACTTCCATTCATCATATACTTGATATAAGTGAGCTCAATCAGTTTTGAATGGCAAGCATCTTCAGGTTAAACTTGCTCCACGTGAACCGTGCCAAGGCATCGCTCAAACATCTCTGACGAAGTTATGAGGGATGTGGATGTTGAATATTCGGTAAGCTACTTCCCATAAACTGTCCAAGATGGACAAAATCATTTCGAAATTGAAATAAAGTCAAGTTTGAAAGTCTATACTCGTATTTGAGACAATGAGGTCTGAAAGTTCATAGTTCCCCCCGATTTCAAGATTTTTTTCATTTGCAATGTGCAAAAGCGATACGAACGCAATTGCCGGACTCAATGAATCGACATTGACTTTCGACAACATTCTAGGTAGTTTTGAGTATACGTCGGTGAAAGTATTGGAACCGGGTATCTCAGTGTCATTATCCTTCATCAAAATCGTATTATCGAGATTATCTCTAGCTCCATCCTTGTGCGACATATTCAAACTTTTCCAAATTGCCTTCTTCAGTTGACGCATATCCACTTTCTTCGCTCTCTGAGAATACGGAATGAAAATTTTGTCCGTCAACTTCGGTATCGAAACTAAATTATCTCCGACGAAAGCACCTTGATTATGTATCGCAGCATCACTTTGATTGAAAATGAGATTCTCCGGTGATATTAATCTTGTCTCCGAATTATTCTCCACAAGTTCTGGGTAATTTGGAATTTCGAGATCAATATTCTCATCATCGTCTCCTGAGAAAGAACATCCTCCATGGTCGGGAACCTGACACTGATCGTCGATCTCAGATTTCAAATTCTCTGATGGTTTGTTGAAGAAGATGTAGAACTGCTTGAAATCATAAAGCACCTGTTGGGGGCAAGTGACTTTCTCTTCAGACCAAATCGATTTAGCTGTTTTAGAAGTCAACTTAGTTTGACGGTTGACTTGATCAAATTTGTTCCTGGTTTCTTCTTTGGAAAGACTTGTGAAAGATAAATCGATTTCCCTCTTCCTTCTGGCTGCATTTTGTTTACAAGTCTCAACAATTCTACTCCCTCCTCCACACTTATTCAAGGTTATTTTCCAGTGTGATGGTCCTGCCCAGTGGATACGATAACTTTTTTGTAAGTATGAATATTCGTAGGTGGCATTTGGGTTGGGATTATTGGCTATGAGATCTTGGAAATCAATCATATTCTCAACATGATCAAGTACCGTCGACCTCCCCAACCTTTCTCCACTTTTATCCTCACAATTCACGATGATTTCATTCCCAGTCTCATCTTCGGGGATTGCAGCATCTAAGTCAAAATGATAGTCACCCTCTACTTCATCGATGAGACTTTCAGATTCATGTTCTTCGTTATCTGGTGACCAGTCAAGAAATTTGAAGACTGAGTATGATGCACAAATGGAATGATCGTTGTACTTGTCGATGGTACTAGACATGACTTTTAGTTGCGATGAATAATTAGACTGAATTTCATCCAAAACAACATCACTGTATAGATTCAATGCTATTTCTTGAATCTCATGCTGAGGGAGACTAGCTTGGAAGAGTAGATCCGACGTTTGAGCCTCTCTTTGACATCTAGTCAACGACGATGGATCATAAATGTCGATATTGCCTCTTAATGACTCAGAAGCAGAGATGATATGGGGTCTATTCTTCCTCCTCCTTTTCAATGGACCTTCAGTCTTATCCGACATGATATGAGAATCGCACTCAACTAGATCATTTTGCTGATTATCTCTCTTATCTTGCTTGCCCATGCCAATAATTTTCAATAAATCAGAATGAACCTTGTCAACTCGGAAGCCGTAAATTTTTGCACTGGCATCCAAAGAAGCACTAGCCATTTGTAAATTTGTCATATTTGGATCTTGTTTCTTCAGAGTATATACTAAAAAGTCTATCATTTTCAGCTGGAAAGCGTTCTTATCATTTATCTTATTCTCGGCACTCAGTTTTATACATTGAGCTATTTGATTGCTCATTTCGGAGGCTGAAAGATTTGAGATTGCTGTTAAACCGAAAGTAGATTGACGTCTTTCACTCCCCGATGCCCATGCAGATGCAGGACTACCGCCATCGTTACGTTCCCGTCTAGCCAGTTTTTCCGCTTCGTCATCATTCTCTTCGATGTTGCTGTCTATAACATTCTGAACTGCAATGGAACGCCGACGCTTTGATGGCGATAGAGTCGGAGAAAGCGGCATCTCTAGGTTATCGAAACGTATGTATCCCAAATCCTCTATCTTCATAGGTACCTTCAGGATATATAGGTCATTCACCTGGAAAGGAGAAGGAGTTGCTGTGAAATATACAGGCTTTAGAGTTTCATCTTCATGCATCATGATCACTGACTATAAAATTTCAATGGGTCGAAATCGCTTTATGCGAAAAGGGGTCGATATGATACTATGGAAGGAGGACCCCGAATACATTAATTTTGGTTTTCAGCGGGTTATGGTGGAATTTTACATGCAGCTAGTTCAGATTCAGCTGAGCGAATCCCTGAAAAGCACAGAGCTCCAGGGAATCTATTGAAGTAGAAATTTCGCGCGGAGAGTGAGATTGAGCGCGCTTACTGGGCCCATTGACCGGTTTCATTCAAGGTGATTCGAAAAAGCAGAGGAGTATTATCGCCGTGATTGACCGTAAGTAACCTACAGAATCGTTTGAAGGAGTTTTTCTTTTATTTGATAAAGAAGCTCAAGGTAGCATCAGCGACCTAGCATCATCCGTCATAAGCACTTGAAAATTTGACTATACATTCCTGGAGGTGGAAGGAATCAAATGCCAATTTGAAATGTATAGGTTCGCGACTCAATTTTCGAGAAAAAAGTCCATGGAGAGATTAAGACTCAATACAGAGTCTTATGGAATTTGATACATTTTAGGTTATATCTCAGTCATGACCCGTCATTTCAATACCAAAAAAATTACATATTGTGCAGTTTCATTAGCCTAATTAGATGCTTCGAAGAAAAACATGGGTTGGCGACTGATTTGATGCAGGAAAAAATGCAGAAGAGTGGGACTTCAGAGGGGCCCCGTACAAAATTTCTGTTCAGTTCCGAGCCTCTGTGTTCGGAGACCTCGTACTGCTCTAGGAATTCTCAGTATCATAAGAATACATGCTATGAACATGCTGATTCAGTTTTGGAACAGTTGATTACGAAGCCACACAAAAAAAAGTTCTGACCTAATTCGCAAACTATGATACCTCCACGTTTTATGAGTCGCAAAATCCGAATCCGGGGTCAGTTTAGTCCCAGCACGTCGAGATTTTGACATAAAATCAAAAATCCATGCTTTTACGAAAGTACTCGGAGCTGGTAATCAGGCTATACCAACTTCTTCATTATCTATATGTTTTTGGGTCGCTAAATCCGAATTCGAGGTCAGCTTGGTCCCAGCACGCGCGCAATATCATGGAAGTGGATAATATCAAATGATTGCGTACACATAGATATATGCGACTAATGGTGGACTTATACTACTTACTTACCGCCGAGTGGGATAATCGGAATGTTAGTATGGCCTGATTATCAATTCCAAGCACTCTCGTAGAATCATGGTATTTTGAAATTTAGTCAAAATTTCGATGTGCTGGGAACAAACTGACCCAGGATTCGGGTTCAGCGACCCAAAAACCATGAAGGTATCATAGTGTGTGAGTTTGGTCAGGACTTTTTTTTTGTGGCTGTGTTACACTGCAGCCGAGAGTAAACGAATATTTTGTCTTTTCATACGGCCCTGGGATAACTCTTAGATACAGTTATAAGTGCGATAAGGGTCCGCAACTCAGCCCTTCCGTCATAAGATCATTGAAATAACGTCATAGAGTCATTATGAAGTCTGTTCTGCCTTCCAACAAAAGAAAAACTAGATAAGCCCTTCGAAGTCCCCCGCTAGCTACTGCACCCGACGCTGGTGGTATCTTAAGTTCTGAAAAATGAACTTACGGAAGGAGTCTTCTTTGATAATTCTAGCTTTTGGAAAAAACGATTCTTGAAGACATTTAGAAGAGAATTTTGCGTCTTGTTTCAGGATGAAGGGTTGGAATTTTTATGCATTTCAAATGTCAAGATCTATGAAAGAGTAAAAACTCTAAATATTTATTGATGATAAAAACTCCTCAACGATCACTCGATGGTTACGGACAGTTTATTGCCACAGTCAATTTTTAACATTTATCCGACGTTTCGAGTATATATTC
>JAPYYZ010004008.1:0-11014 GCA_030522705.1 Eretmocerus eremicus
TCGCTTAGAATAAGCAGAAACTCGTTTTCGGAAACATGGCTTACGTGAAGGCTTACGTAAGCAAATGACCCGTTTACGTAAGCGCTTACGTAAGCGCTCGCGTAAGCCGTTTTTACCGAGCCAACACTCAAAACAGGTTCGAGTGCTAAGAAACTACAAGTAGTTGCAGAATAGATTCTCGAGATGCATATCTGGAAATTTTGTATTTGTTTTAAGATTCTGCATTGATCAAGAACCAATAAACCAGAGGTAAAATCTTTCTCAATCAGGAGATGACTCAACATTAACAATAAATAATAGTGACTCATTTCGTTCTGCTGGGAAGATTGAAGAGTATGTAAAATGTAATACGAGCATCAGCAACTACCGTCTTTGACCCATAAGTCAGCCTTCTCCCCTTGATAAGAATCTTCGGACATTCACAACCTTGAATCTTTGGTCCAAATCCTCAAAATAATCCAGAATGAGAAATTCGTCCCATAATCACAAACAAGATATACCATTGCTCTCAAAGTGGCTTGAAAAGATTGGGCTGTACATATTTCTTTCTAGATGTCTGAAATATCATTGAGTCTCTCCCGCATGTATAATTACGACATTACCTCAATTTTTGACAGCAAGTACTAATCGACACTGGTAATTTCCCCAAATAAATGGAGATGATAGAGTGAGTATCGGGAAACAGGATACTCGAGATCGCCATGTATTTCTATAATCATTCTGATGGAACGAGTTATTTCCTGTCAATAATAATGCACACGGCTCCCCGAGGTTGTGAACGCTGATTGGATGCTTCCAATCAGCGTTTCATCCATGCCCCGCACTGAATGGAGGCTTTCAATTAGTCGCGAGGTGTGAGTGAAACTCCAATCAGCTCTGATTTGGAACCAATCAGTCGCGTGGATGCATGAGACATTCCAATCAAGGATTGATTGGAAGAGGTTTGGAGCGTGCACTTTAAACTTTTTCCATTCGAGCCAAATTTTCTTCCAATCAGCATCTGATTGGAAAGTTTCATGCGATCTCTTCATTTGTTTCCAATTGAGTTCTAAATGGAAGCTTCCATTCAGGCGGCCTCTGATTTGAAGCTTCAAATCAGTATCAGCCGACTTGATTATAAGCTTACAAACAAGTCGGGCGGTATACCGGAACCCGTATCGATATTCCATACTCTAAACGAAGATATAATGCAGAGGCTTGCAGTGGATTATGTTATAGATGGAATTATCTCTCAGGTTTGCATATATAGGTTCACGAACAACTGTAGCATGCGTTTATGCCTGAAACCAAGTTTTCAATATGAATCTGTATAGAGCCCTATGAACATGGTCTAATCCATCCCATCCTCCAGTCCACTGTGAGTGATTATATTCCAAATTATAATGACCTGTCCCAGGCGAAAAAAATCATATTCTTTTTAAATTCTGTTTCACTTGTCTGGAGCTTGTCTTTAGCTTGTCTTGGTCACCAAAACTCAAGCTACCGACAAGTTAAAAGTGATTCAGAATGAGACAAGAATGAGAAGCTGAAAATAATCTGTACAAAAGTTGAAAATAATCTTCACAAAATCCAAAGATAACCTTAAAAAAATTGCGCAAATCATTCTGAATGAATGAGAATTCTTCAGCCAGGAAGGGAAGGTAAGTTGTCTATGAACATTGCAATCTCTTTGACTCAATAAGAATGCTTTTACACCTCCCACAGTTTTATCCAAACCAGAGTTGAATTCCTGATATTTGAGTGAATTTGCGAAATAGGATTGACTTTCGTTTTGTCAAATCTAGGATTTGATGGTTGAATCTAACACGCATTTTGGTAGAAGTTGGCTACGAGGGTTCGAGATCTTGGGTTTGGAGTTTCGATCAAGTGCATTGAATTATAGATAATCTGAATTTTTGTCGTATCAGTTTTAGTTATGGAAATAGAATTGTAGTCAGTGCTTTAAATGTGAACATTTTATTGTTCTGAATGATAGGATATAATTGTTTTCGAAGTAAACAGTTCTCGTTCAGAACACTTGAGTTTGTCACAGAATTCGAATATGGAAAATGAATGGATCACATCGTAACTGAGGATCAAGACGACGAAGAGCCAAGAAAAGGAAATTCAGAATATTCCCACAAAACATTGTTCTCTCTGAATGTTGATCGCGTTTTGGTCAGTTTGTTGCGCAGGCATGTTTTCAATCTGGAAGTATCAATGACTGTCCAACTTCTTTTTTCTGCTTGAAGACGAACGTTCCCTGCAAAATATAGAAATTCAAAAATCAATTTCCTGACTCAGACTGTGTATTGATTCTGAGTTATGATCAAATTTCAATATTACACAAAAGAGCTGTAAGGGCACCCTCATGCAAGCCGGGACGTATCTAATTCTTTTCATTCTCGGTCTCAGTCGAATATTTTGATCCTGAAGGTGGTGCTCGTCCAGTTAATGAACATGAGGCTAGAGCTTTCTCAGAGAATACAACTCCCATCAATCCTCTTGCCAGATCCCTTGATTTCTTGCTTCAGTCAATAAAACACCAAGATTGTACTTATTCGCCGAAATATTGGGGTTTTCGATGATCTCTTGATTCTACTATAAAGATAAAATACCAAGTGACAAAGATAAGTTAGCGCATATTTTTAAACGTCTATTTTGATCTGGAAAATATTGAAAAATTGTTCAAATCCCGCCGGCGAGTGGATGACTAAAATAGAATTTTCTTGCGAATCGAATTCCGAAGTCAGATTCGTGATATCTTGTTTTGGTCCAGAGTTGGAAGCTGATCTTGAGATGCATGTTTTCGCTATCTCGCAGGGTATTGGTCCGATGTCAATTCTGATTATTGCGTTGAAAAGCTGAGAAAATTTTGAATTCAGTGGGTCTTTTTCGGTGTGAAAATGAATGGAACGAGCACGCCAATTTCTAATCCAAAAAGGATCAAATCGAATTCGTGACGCTCATGTGTCGCTCTCGTGACGCTTCGTTTATTTCCCCGGCGAATTGCTTCTGCTTGTCTGATGATCTGCTTTCCTATGAGCGGCGACGGTACGAGTCCGAGTATTTGTGTGTCAATTCGAGTGCGAGAGGTGATTGATATTTGAAGAATCTCTCACGGTAGAGCCTGCTGTAAGTGAATCGTGAGCGGATCGCAGCTTCAGGCGTCGGCAGGGCGAGTACACGCTGCATTCATGATTTTGACGCACGTTGCGATGCATCGCGGCGTGAATTGTAGTCAATGCATGAGCAGCGGTGCGTTTTAGTGAGTGAAGTGCCGCGGAGTTGTCGCGGGGCTACCGACGGACCCCCGGGGGCATCCGCATAGCCTGCCGCCGGGCGCCCTTGCATCGTCTCGATGCATGAGTAGCAGCCAATGCTGGCTGCGACAACGTGGCTTTGTTGGGGTAAGTTGACGCGAGTTGATGCGCCTGGTATCGCACGCTGTGTAGGGTTGTACAAAACCACGAAGATTTCTCCAAGTAAAAAGACCTGAAATGAAAATCTGCTCTCTGGTGTGCCATGCATTATTGAGGTTAGTTATTCCTTCATGGAGTGGGGTTGACATCGACGCGTGCGAAGCTGATGCTGCCTCCGCTGCAGAAAACTGCAAGAGTCAATAGTCACTGTTGTGCGACAATGCTCAAGATGAATACCTATTCGTTCACGGGGCCGTGTCTGCCGCACGGAATGCTAAACGCACGTGAACGATAATGTATTCTGTCCCGTGGAATTGCCATTCTCCGAACGTATTCTTATTCGGTTTACTCTTTCGTTCCCAAATTAATCTTATAAGGAACTCGATGCTCCATTAGAGCCAGGAGCAGCTTTGAATCATAGCAAGGATCCTCCGAAAGCCTGCCCAGCACTCGCAAGACACTCGGCAGCTATTTGCACGGCCCTCCTATGATATTCGTGCGGGATCTCCTCAGCATCAGTTGAGAACCGATTGAGCATTGCATTAGCCCTCTCGGTTCTCATTCGTTTTAGATAAATCATAAGTGATCACATCACAATTTGGTCCACGTTGCGCGACTTCGAATACTGTCGCTCTTAGCTCTTTAATCTGCTGAATCGACGATTCGCAGTTTAGAGGATTTGCCATCAGCCTGGAAAGACGAGGCTCTCGCCTCACGTGAGCACCAATCTAGCCTGTTTAATGAAATTCGTCTTATCCCAAACGTCTTTAGATCCATCTATATTTCTTCTAATTCATTCCCTCAAATATTTCCATGTTCGATTAAGGACAGTCGCAGCCCTGAATCATGACGACGATCTGACATGAAGCAGACAAGCACGCCCACGCCACTCGGCAGGCATTCACACGGCACTCATACGATATTCGCGTGGGATCCCCTCAGCACCAGCTAACAAGCGATTGAGCATTCCATTAACCCTATTGGTTCTCTATCATCCTCGATGCATCACTAGTGGTTACATGGGAATTCTGCCTACATTCACATTTGTTAGCAATGAGAGGTCTGCAAGTCACAAAACTCGACGGCGAAAGCTAGACTCGCGCGGCACTTCTTAGCTCCCAAAAATCCAGTGAGCCTTTCTCAGTCCCTTCGACTAGTTTGATAGCTGTTCATTCCAACAGGTAAGGTGTCTATCAATTGCCAGATCGATATGATTGAAATGAGGACATTTGTGAGCAATAGGAGGCCTACAAGTGACGAAACTGGACGTCAAAAGCCGAACTTCCGCGGCTTCCATTCGCTCCTGAAAATCAAGTGGACTTCAATGAATTCTTTTGATTTCCGCGATACCTTTCTCTCATATCAGTAAAGGTGTCCATCAATTTCGAGATGGATCTAGTTTGAATAAATCTATGTGTAAGCAATACGACGCCTGCGAGTTCAGATGTGGACGGCGAGGGCTAGATATGCGCGGCTTTTATTCGCTCCCAAAAGTCCCGTGAGCTTTTCTAAATTTTTTCGACTCGATTGATTTCCTCTCCATATACGGGAAAGTGTAGTGAGATTGGGAACTTCCTCAAAGAAATTGCCCATCTCCCAAAAGGTGAGGACATCCCTGAACCGGAGTAGTTCTGAATATTTTGGATAATTTGAATGTCTGGGCAGCGTCGCAGTGTACGCAAAGGCTCTCTCGAAGCTTCACCAGGAATTCTCCTACTTCCGCAATCCAAGGAACCCATCGCGCACGTAACCATTTGCGAGTGAAGCTGCCTGTTAACTCACATGCAGTTGGAAGAAGAAACTCGGGCACATGTGAAACTCCGTCACTTTGCCTAGCTCGATTGTAAAATTCGTCCCAGGTACGCGAGGATGACAGCTTCGTCGCTACTCTCCGTGTTTGCAAATAGCTTCCCATCTGATCCAGTAGGACTTCCCCTCTAGCGGATATTATCGTACGCGAATCTGGGTCCATGCGCAGATATAATTCTTCACGAACCTCCTTGTTCGCGGCTCATACACGAATTGGGGATTTTCGGTTATCCTACGAACATTCCATGGGCCCGGATTTATGCGCGAAACTTCTATGTTTGGTTTTCTTACGTGGTATCTATGAGCCTGGGTGCATGCGCAAATATACTCGTACACGAATCTCCCGGTCAGCGGCTCATACGTGAATCTCTGAGTTTTGGTTATCGTACACGAGTTTCCCAGGTCCATGCGCGAATACACTCGTGCACGAATTCCTCTATTCGCTGTTAATACGCGAATATTCGAGTTTTGATTATCGTACGCAAATTCCGTGAACCCGGGTCCGTTTGCTAATATCACTTCCTACTCCCACATGAATCAACTTAGACTGCCCGAGACTGATCCTAATCAAATTATCCTCTTTCGGGCAGGAATAATTTCAACTCCATTTTGGTTCTATAAAATATCACTCAGCACCTCGGACCGATCAATTTCCGGTTTTGCAAGGGTATTCGATGGAAGTCCTCAAGCCGAGGCTCAACATCCCATCACCTACAATGTAGCAACTGGATCCGCCGGATCAATGCAATTTAGCTCAAGTGCACGAGTAGTCCAGTCTGATCTCAAGACACTGATTACACAACTGAGGCAAGTCATCCATTTAGACTCCTCACTCATTCATGAATGGAATTGAACTATTTGAGGCTGATTTAGATTGAATTTTTTTTCAGGTATTATTATCCAGGAACTGACAGATGAATACATTTCCCTATCAAAAAATTGCTCCGACAGCTGACTCCTAGCTCTTGCCAAGGGTTCCATTAGGGTGTTACTTCAATCTTGACCGGGCTCAATATTGAAGTGAATTCTATTGTACGCGATAAATCGGATCAGTTTTCCTGTTGCGCCGCAAATCTACCTTTTCTGATCTTCGATCGTGAATAATCTCGTATGCGAAGAATTCCTAGATGTTAGGTGCCAAAAATTCTTAAGCAAGCCTGCCAAAGAGGCTTCGCGTAAACGAGAGGGCTCAATGCTTCTTTTTAGGTGTGGTTTGACGGGCTCTTGCCTCTGCGTACGAGAATGAGTCAGGCTGTGCAACGAGGCACGCGAAAGAGCTGCAGATTGCATATCTCGTGCCTCGTTGCACAGCCTGACATGTTATTTTGTGGAATCTAAGAAGCAGAATTACACTCAGAGGAACTCTTTCCAGTCATGCTCACATTATCCAATGTTTTCCCAGAAGACTTGGAAATTTTGCTCAATATCCACTGCTGTCTGCAGCGTGATTTCGCTGGAGGTTTCCCAATATACCGAAGTCGGCAATGACTTGAATATATATTTATTGAACTAAATATTGCTCGGACTGGTCACAAACTCGTTGCCATACTCGGTTTCTCAGTAATTACAAGTGAATGATAAAAACTCGGGATACAGATTTTCACGCGAACACGCATCTTCTGCTGATAACGGATCAAACTGACTGATCGACAAAATACTGATATCACATGATTCACAAACACCCTCTCCTAGGCACGGAAATGCAGTATCAAATTCATTTGTTCAAACACAGTGGAAGCATTACAGATAATTCGAAGGCGTTAATTGATTAATAGCAATGCTGGCTAATATTGTTTTGCGGGTATTATTTCAAACTGGAAATCCCTAAATTTTGCGAAGTATTTCTCTGACCGTCATCAAACCCACTGGACTCGATTGTCACGACTCGACCCGAAACCTATAATAAGGCCCCAGGGAGGTTCACGTACGACTATATTTGCACATGGACCCAGCATTGTCATATTCGCGTACAATACCTAAATCTCCCCGACTCGCTCATGAGGCCCAGACAGGTATATTTGCGTACGAGAATATTCGCGCATGAACCTGGGCTTACAGGATTCACAACGGAAACCGAACCTAGGAGATACGCATATGGGCCATAGACGAAGGGGTTCGCGTATGGGAATATGAGCGCATAGATCCGAAGTCACAGAGATCGCGTACGAAAACCAAAATTCGAAGATTCGCGTGCGAACCGCGGACGAAACGACTCGCGTCCGATGATATTCGGTCACGTATCTCGGATCACGGAATACGGGTTAGATAACCAAAACGCAAAGATCAGCATATGAGCCACAGATAGGAAACTGCACGTACGAGAATATCCGCGCATAAAACTGGGCTCAGGATGGATTGATGGGTTTCCTAAGGGTCCCATGGGTTTCCCATGGGGTCCCATGAGGTCTCTTCACGCCCCTTGAGATCTTCTGGTAAGTAGAGCTTCATATCGCGAGAACTCAGGAGGTCCCACGAAGTCCCAGGATGGCCCCATGGGACTTCGTTGAGCCCCATTGACTTCCCATGGGAACACATGAGGTCCCACGACATCCCTTGGGTACTCGGATACGTAGAGCCCCATATCATGGGGTCCCATGCAGGTCTCAGGAGGTCCCAGGAGGAACCAGGATGGTCCCGTGGGTTTACCACGAGTCCCGTGGGTTTCCTATAAGTCCCATGGACTTTCCATGAGGTCCCATGAGTGCCCATGACGTCCCTCGAGGTCCTCCAGTACAAGAAACCCCATTTTGCAAAGTCCCATGGAGGTCCCAGGAGGTCTCACGGAGTCCCAGGATAGTCCCATGGATTCCTAATGGGACCCATGAGGTCCAACGACGTCCCTTCAGGTTCTTTGGTACGTGGAGCCCCATATCAAGAGATCCCATGCAGGTCCCAAGAGTTCCCAGAATAGATCCATGGGTTTCCCATGAGTCCCATAAATTCCCCATGAGAACCCATGAGGTCCCACGACGTTTCTCATGAGTCCCATGGACTTTCCGTGAGGTCTTATGAGGTCCCACGACGTCCCTCAAGGTCCTTCGGTACGTGGAGCCCCATTCCACAAAAGCCCATCGCGGTCTCACGAGGTCCCACGTGTTCCCAAGATGGTCCTATGAGTTTCTCATGGATCCCATGATGTCCCACGACGTCACTCGGGGTCCTCTGGGACGTAGAAACTGATATCACGAAGTCTTTCGCGGGTCCGAAGAGGTCCTAGGATGGTTCCATGGGTTTCCCATGGGTACCATGGGTTCCCTATGGGGTCCTATGAGGTCCCATCACGTTCCTTGAGGTCATCTGGTACGTAGAGCCCAATATGACGAGGGCCCATGCAGGGCCCAGGAGGTCCCAGGATGGTCGCATGGGTCCCATGGTTTTTCCATGAGGTCTCATGAGACCCCACGACGTCTATCTGGGTCCTTTGGTACTTAGAGCCTAATTTCACGAATTCTCATCGAGGTTCCGAGAGGTCCGATGAGTTTCTCATGGGTCCGATGAAGACCCACGACGTTCCTCGAGATCCTTTGATACGTAGAGCCCCATATCGCGAGGTCCCATTCAGGTCCCGGGAAGTCCCAGGATGGATCCATGGGTTCCCCATAGGTCCAATGGGCTTCTCAAGGTGGTCCCATGAGGTCCCAGAACGTCCCTTGAGGTCTCCTGGTACGTCGAGCCTCATATGACGAGGTCTCATGCAGTCCCTAGGGAGTCTCACGACGTCCCTCGAGTTCCTCTGGTACGTAGAGCCCCATATCACGAGATCCCATGCAGCTCCCAGGAGGTCCCAAGAGTTCCCAGGATGGTCCCATGGACTCTCCATAAGGTCCCATGAGGTCCCACGACATCCCTCGAGGTCCTTCGGGACGTAGAGCCCCATTTCACGAAGTCCCATCGAGGCCGAGGAGGTCCCACGAGTTCTCACGATGGTCCCATGGGTTCCTTATGGGTCCCATGAGGTCTCATGACGTCTTTCGAGGTACCTCAGTACAAAGAGCCCCAGTTCACGGATCCCATCGAAGCCGAGGAGGTTCCACGAGGTCCCAGGATAGTCTCATGGATCCCTGATGGGTCCAATGAGGTCCCTGACGTCCCTCGGGGTCTTGTGGTACGTAGAGTCCCATATCCCGAGGTCCCATGCAGGTCCCAGGGAATCCCAGGATGAATCCATGGCCACCCCATGGGTCCCTTGGGCTCCCCATGAGGTCCTATGAGGTCTCATCACGTCCCTTGAGGTCTCTTGGTACGTAGAGCCTCATATCACGTAGTGCCATGCAGGTTTCAGGAGGTCCCAGGATGGGTACATGGTTCCGATGAGTCCCTTGGGCTCCTCATGAGATCCCATGGGGTCCCTTGGGGTCCCACGACGTCCCCCGAGGTATTCTGGTTTCAAAAGCCTCATATGACGAGGTCCCAGGAGGTACCAAGAGATCCCAGGATGGTCCCCTGGGTTTCTCACGGATCCCGAGAGGTCTCATCACTCCCCTCGAGGTCTTTTGGCGCGTAGAGCCTCATATCACGAGGTCCCATGCAGGTCCCAGGAGGTCCCAGGATGGATACATGGGTTCCCAATGGGTCTCATGGGCTTCTCATGAGGTACCATGAGGTCCCATGAGGTCCCACGACGTCCCTTGAGGTCCTCTGAAACGTAGAGTTTCATTTCACAAAGTCCCACGGCAGTCCCAGGAAGTCCCACGAGGTCCCAGGATGGTACTATGAGTCTTTCATGGGTCCCATGGACTTTTCCTTGAGGTCCCATGAAGACCCACGACGTCTCGCGAGGTCCTTCGGGACGTAGAGCCCCATTTTACGAAGTCCCATCTAGGTCCCAGGAGGTCCCACGGGGTCCCAGGATGGTCCCATGGGTTCCTCATTGGTCCCATGAGGTCTCACGACGTCCCTTGGGGTCCTCTGGAACGTACAACTTCATATCACGAGGTCCCATGCAGGTCCCAGGAGGTGACAGGACGGATACATTAGTCCCTGATGGGTCTCATAGGCTTCCCATAAGATCCCAGGAGGTTCTATGACGTCTCTCGAGGTCCTCTGGTACGTGGAGCTTCATATCACGAGATCCCATGAGGTTCCACGACGTCCCTTGAGGTCCTCCGGTACGTGGCGCCCCATATCACGAGGTCCCATGCAGGTCCCGGTCGGTCCCAGGAGGTTCCATGATGGTCCCATGGGCCTCCATAGGTTACATGGACTCCTCATGAGGTCTCATCAGGGCCCATCACGTCCCTTGAGTTTCTCCGGTACAAAGAACTCCATTTCACGAAGTCCTATCGAGGTCCCAGGAGGTCCCAGGAGGTCCCAGGATGGTCTCACGGGTTTCTCATGGGTCCCATGAGGTTTCATGACGTATCTCGAGGTCCTCTGGTACGTAGAGCCCCATTTCACGAAGTCCAATCGAGGTCCTAGTCCTCATTCTCCACTAGTCAAGGCCTTAATATATCACGAAAAAGTGGAATTATTTGACAAGAATGTCAAAAAACGGTCAGAGCGATTGTGAGGCCCATCCGATCAATGTCCATAATTATGGGCATCATCATTTCAGCTCATTACACAGTACGAATACTACTCGCAGACTGGAAAAAATTCGAGATCGTGTGCCACTGTCCAAGGAAGACACGTGAATTTTTCCATCCACAAGAAGCAGCTCAAATGCGAGAAAACAATCCATGAAGAAATTCACAAATCAAGGTTAGTTTTGCTTTCTCAAAGAGAAAGCTTTGTATTCGTGACAACGAAATTCTTGGTCACCCGATGCTTCAAATCCATTTTTTTCTCCCTCACACCTCTTAGCC
>JAPYYZ010004009.1:0-20366 GCA_030522705.1 Eretmocerus eremicus
GCCCGTCAGTAGCCGAGCGGCGGCCCCAGCCCACGGAGCGCCGCGCGCCCGCACCCCGCGAGCCGCTCTCGAGGCGGGCCCAGCCCGCGCAGTGCCCCGGGGCCCGCGAGCCGCGCCACCGCTTTCGCCCTCTCATGCTTTCGCAACGACGACGACGACGACGACGGCGACGAGCGCCGGATGCCGCCCACGTGCCGCCGAGCGGAGCAGCGCGGTCGACGCCTGGCGGGTGAGGCGAGCAGCCCCTTCGTCCCCCGATCGGTTGCGGCCGCCGCGAGCCCGCCGCCAAAGGCCCGCCGCAAGCTTTCGGTCCCAAGCATGCGCCGCAACAGTCCCGCTCTGTCATTTGAAATACACGCACTCTTTCGTTTGCTCCAGTTTCATGATTTTTACTCGCCCCTCTGTCCCCTCTCCTGGCCCACGGGGATCCGATCCTGTCCGATACTCGTTCCAAAAATTCCAACACGTTACGCTTGAAAACTATTTTTGCCCCATGCAGCGGATGATTTTATTGAAAAGTGGCTTGCATCCTAGCTCGTACCTCACATGCTGTGTATACATGGTCCCTTCTCCCACTGCCCGAAGATTCAATTAGTAATTCCAACACTCTCTCTGAGCGACAATAAACAGGCCCCACGTACATCTCAAGGATTTGCAAAACATGCGAGATTCTGTAATTTGATTCTCCATTATCTGAGCTCTTTCCATACGAAGTCTATTGAACATCGACCTGATCAAAGCTACAGCTGATTTCATCAGACCTTCTGCATTATATATAATGTCCAAATTCATTTTCGTAATGAAGGATAACGTAAATTTTTTTTTCGCTCTACTAGTTGGTATCCATGACAAGCAGAAGGCACAAGTAGGAGATTTTGTGAATCCGAGTTCAACAATCAGCACCTTCTCAAGCATCGTTCCAGATACCATTGTTTTATTCGTAATCAGTTTGGCAAAAACGACTGTGGGCGCACCAATGTACAGATGTATCCTGTTACATTTTTGCGGCACCAGTTCGGCTCGTGTCCGCCCTCTAGAACGTTACATCGCTCGAGAACGGTGTTTCGGTGGATTCTCTGCAGGTTTTCCGATGAAACCAAACGTTCTGATGCTGTATAGATCTTGTCATTGTGAATAGTGGCAACGCAAAGTGATTTCCATGTCTACAGGGAACGAGCAAATGTTTCTCATGAGCTAACATGAGACTATTTACGTAGTGCAAAAGAGTTCAGGATATCGGAGCAAAGACTGACCTTGACAGGGGAGCCGGACTTTCCAGTGAGTCCGGTGCCGCAGTGCTTGATTCCAAATAGATCGCGAATAGCCTCAATGATCCTCATCCAAGCACAGTTCTCAAGTGCCTCGAGTTTGCGTTTGGTGCTGCGTAGTGACAGTAGTTCTGGGACAAACGTAGATCGCAGATAATTTTTCGTGCGAAGGCTCGCTTAAGCCAGGGATAGAAATTCTGTAAAATATTGATCTAAGCTAATTAAGAGGAAGTAGAAAAATATGAGTATCCTACGTTGATTGCTTGGACGAGGAACTTGTGGCCCGACCAACACAATTGTCAAACGATTTCTCATAAATTTGTCGAATAGTGCCACAAAAGCTCGTCAGACTGCTTCGATACAGCACCCTCTGTCACATGGTAGCCATTAATGTTTAAAAAGGTTTCACGGAATACACTTGGGCTACTATTGTTTTCAAATTAATGCAGTAGACTTGCCTCACGTTTTGTGATCCACTCATTCATATCGCCGGAGAATCATATCATATGAATCGTACCATTCACAAACCAAGAAATTATAAGAATTTACAAGTATTCTATGTTGAACCCTTACATTAATCTGGTCTTATGAATTAGGCCTTTGAGTTGGAATATGTGCTCGACGAGACCCTGCGGCGTTTGCATTCTTTCTACATGCTGATTTTCCGTCAATTCTTACTAAAAAGTACGTGCACATTGGTATTCAGAATCATTTCATTCCGTTGACAGCATCCCACACCAAATGACACCTGTTTCTTGAACAACATTCTATTTTTGTTAGAAGCCACATACTTGTTATCTAGCACATATGCTTGATTAGAGTGAAGCTTGATTAGCATGTATGTGCTTGTCCAGAATATAATTTGTGACTTGTTATACGTTTTATGATGCTGCATTCTCCAATTGATTGACTCGTAGAGCTCCTACTCATATATTTCGAGGTTAATTATACTCGGGACTCAAAACTTTGGCATCTTTGCTGTTTCGAAATATCTGAAGATTATCTTGGGCAAGAAACTTCGTTCACATATGTAGACCGAGTGTCAAAAGGGAAAGCTTTCCAATCAAATTGATCATGAATCATTTGGCGCTACTTACGGCTAATTGAGCTTAAAGATGAGCGAGACCTCGATTTTAATGTAGCGAAGATTAAAAAAACTGACCTGAATGGAAGAATTAAAAGAGTTTGGATGAGGCTGTCCGAATATGAACCCAGAAGATTATATTCTGGACAATGTAATGATCATGGCACAGTCCGACAAAACCTCTATTTATAAACCTGAAACAGTCTTAAGGTGGTTCCCTCGGAACTCGATTTGATCACAGAAGTCCACAAAAATTGGCATGCATGTAGAGAATGACGATATTAGCCACTCAAAAAAATTTCAGCAAGAAATTGTAGATACAAGTTTTGGAATTTAACACCTGGAAGAAAGGGGATGCACCTTCCGCGTTGAATATCTCAAAACCGCGACCCTAGAAAATTCTGAAAAGAAATATTTACGTGGAGGTTATTGGATAGAACATTTATGTAGAACGGCACGAAATTTGTGAGGCGCGTTTAAAAGATATGATCATTTGTTTATATCCACACGCATTGGTTTATAAACAAATCAACAGAGAATACGATCAAAGTTATATGATCAGGAAGAAGATGTTTTGAGGAATAATTCTGACCGAGTGGACCACCTTAACGGGTCCTTTGGAAAATCTTCAAATATTTAAAAATTCTCGCGAGTGATGAGTGCCGATTGCATGTCTTCCACCGACAAACAATTTTGAGTTGTTTGCATGCAGATCATAAATTTTAAATTATTCTCTTCAAACCGGATCACATTCATCCGAGACAATGTTCAAAATCTCTCTGAATGGAATGGAGTCTCTAATTTCTAAAGATCTGACTCATCCAAGATTCAGTGGCGTTCTGAAAGAGGCATCAAGTGACTAGTTCCAGCAGAGTCAAGTTTCAATATCAATGATCCACGGCAGGCCTGATTGCAATTTTTGTTTTGCTCGCCAATTTTGCGTCTTGCGAAATCCAAGGATGTGTACGCATGCACCGGCGCGATTCGCAAAACAAAGGCATTAGTGCATGGAAGAAGTGAGAGACGAAAAGAGAAAGGGAGTAGAGGATGGAAAGTACGAAGGGGTTCCGAGCGGAGGTCTGACTGCTCAAATATTTGTTTCTAGTACAGTTGGGGTTGCGTACGGACAAGGCTATTATTGCCGGCTCGATCGACCAACTTGTGAATGCAAAGCTCAGTGAGGATGAAAGGGGGAGTCGTGTAATGAACAGTCTTCTATTTTTCTGCGACTAAATTGAGGTGATGTGCATCGTTCGTAAATTTTCTGGCTTATCTCTCACACTCAAACATATCTTTGCCCTTAATTCATTACCAACTCCATCTGGTTCAAAGAGTGTCAATAGTAGTACTTGGTGTAGCGTTTCTTACCTCACTCACAGCTTCAGGCGAGGTTCTGTCATTCAATTTTTTGGGAGAAAATTTAAATGATTTCAATCGTTCATTCTGTAGAAGGTGACAGTACGTACGATGGATAAGGAATAATGAGTACTCAATTCGATACATGACTACAAACTTGATCAGTTTTCTTAAGGATTGAATTTTCCAGACATTTTGAGATTGCGATTAAGATTGCGGAACAGAGACTCAGAAATAATCAGAAGAGATTAGATACAATGGGTATTCATTTTGATAATGGACTCATCATTGTCTAGTTTAGTCGAGAGTGTAATGAATACAATCAGTTTGAAAATTTGAGTCATCAGTCACGAATATACCGAAACTCCGATCAAACATAGAAAAATATCTATCTTGAGTGAATGAAAACAAAAAGTCTAACAGAAGGTATAAATACAACCATAGTTATGCAATCTGATAGTGAATTTATAATGTACCATAGATTTAAATTAACAGTGCCTAAAAATGGGACGGTCACTCCAACCCAAAAGGAATAATGGCAACGAGGACCATAAAAAAAAAAGAATACATACACGGCATCCAGTAACAAGTCTGTGCAGTTTATGTGTTACGCTGTGCGTGAGACAACAGAAATTGAACATGCAGAACAGAGACCCTCTTATTGACAAACAATGGGATCGCTAACCGAATCTAAAAATAGCTACGCCTTGGAAAAAGGTGGTTTAGAGTGCACCTGTGCTTTCTTAGGCAGTTTATTTCATAAATGTAAAGTTCCAACACCGAAAGAACACCCAAAAGAGTTGGACGTAAATGTGGCAATAACTAGTCCATATTTTGAGCATCTTCGAGACAATTTTGTCTGATGGGCGGGAAGTAGACTTGTGCGAGAGATATTGGGTCAAAAAGGGAGCAAGGGCATTTCCCACAAGGCTTTAGCATAAGTAATCACGCCTGATTTCGTATGGTGAAACCAAGAAGTCACGACAACAGGAGCTCGTGTGGTCGAACTTTAGGTGGGAGGCAACAAATTTCTCTGCAGCATTTTTACAGCGGGATAGTTTCGTGGTTGGATAGGATCTGGCCAAAATTAATTTGGGGGAGAGGGCTTTTTATAGAGCTTTGTACACCAAAGCTTTCAATCGGGCTGTTGATGATGTGGAGCGACTTTGACAGACAACGTCATCTAGATTGAAGTGTGGCTGGATCGATTTCCAAGTCTGTTCGTTGCATGAATTTTTCGTGGCTTCGTTTGTCGCTGCACTCGTCGTCCAAAAGTGGCGGCCAAAGTACGAAAATAATTTTGCCCCTCGCTCGCAAACGACCGTAATCTCCATGACTTGGATTTCTATCTCCTTTTGCGAACCGATGTGGTTCTCGTTAGCACTGCAGCAAAGTTCGAACGCTGCTGCGTTTGCAAGCTCCACGGCGTTCTGTGGGCACGGGCAATCGGCAACAAGGCACGTCTCGGCGTGCGCGCCGGCCCGGTCGAGCCACGCTGCACTCGGGAGGCATCTCGTCGCCGAAGCTGCACGGATAGCGACCAACGCACGACGCGTCGATGAGCGCTCGACGGGACCGATCGAGCGAGGATCGTCGAGAATCGACCGAGATTCGCCAATCCCGTCCGCTACGCCCGATCGGCGGCAGGGGGCACGGGGCGCGCCCGGTGCAACGGCAACACGGCACTCCGGCTCGCGCGGCTTGGCTCCCCTCCGCGGCCCTCCGTACTCGCGCGCCGCACCACTTGATGGCTCTTCCGGCTCGCGCCGCGCGCGGATCTTCGAGAAGCAATTAGCCGCGGGATTTGGGGGGCGCCGCGTCTTGGCGGGCGGCGACGTCGCGGAGACGCGCGCGCCAGACTCGGATGTTCCTAATTGAGAGCGTCGAGAGCCGCAGCGCCAAATCCCCGCGGCTCAGCCCTCCTCGAGAGCACGAGTTGCGTCGAGATCGCGCTCCCGGGGGGCCGCCGCGAGTCGCGCTCGCTCGCTGCCTCCGGTGCAGCGGCGCGGCGCCGTTCTTGCGAGAATCGGCGCGATCTTGGCGCTTCGTTTGGCTCCCCCGGGGCATCGCTGCCGCCAGCGGCTGCCCCCGGGGCCCTCGCCCTCGCAAAACGTCTCGCGCCCGCGCCGCCCGGCCGCGAGGGACGGCGCGCGGCGAGAAGAGCGCGTCGCGGCCCGCTCGTCTCGCGCACCGGTGCCAGTGATGCAGCCCCGGTTCGGTCGGACGGCCGGCGCACCGGCGGCGCTTCCGCAGAGGCTCGCCGGGCTCGGCGCTCCTTCCGGGCGCATCCGCGCGCCACGAGAGCGCGGCTCGAGACGGCGCGCGACGCCCGCGTGGCATTGACCCATAAATCGAACGCGCGGCCCCCGAGCGGCCGCCCGATCCGACGCGCCGGGTGTAACGACACGGCGACGGTGCGAGCGCCGTCCGCACCCCTCCGACGCAACCGCACCGCTCGGAGGGGCACCTCCTCGAGCCGCTCTCCCTGTGCACGCCGAGCGCGGACTCGCGGCGCGCCCACTGCCTACTCCGATCGATCTGCAAGCGACCCGCCGTATTTTCGACGGCCCCATTCTTTGTCTTTGAAAATTTCAGAGGCAAACTGGCCCGAGTGATTCCGTTGCCCGTCAGCGCCGTTCTCTTTGCGCACTCCAGCATCGAGCCGAGCCTCCTTCCGTGCACTCGTTTACAGCGAGGCGTGGCTCCAACACTCCTCTTGCACGGCTCTCTTCAAACGCTCGTTCTCATACGTGAATTTGCCTCGGCGAGGGTATCAGCATAATCCCCGTGATAATCGAATTCACCATTGCGAGCAGTAATCAGCGATCTCCCTTCTCACATTAGACTCGAAGCGAATGAGTTGAGGCGTGACGCGAGACTGCACTACGAGAAAGAGCGAGGGAGCTATAGAAGGGGGGGGGGGGGAGAAAAATGAAAATTAGAATGCTTCGACGCAGAGCTGCGCTCAAAACTGCAATCGCATCAACTCGCATACAACTGCCTGTAGAGAAATCCATTTGGTGCGTATCCCGTACCAATTACGTACTGGGCTCGAGATAATCTGACATAATGAGACTCGAGTGCAACATGCAGACGGTGGAGCAAATTATAAGATGACCTGCTAAGCTCTAACTGCATTCTGCGGACATGGCAGTTGTAGAGTCATATTTCAGTTGAAGACGACATTTGCAAAGAGGGCGCTGAAAAATCATGAAATAGTGAAGGTTGACAACAATGAACCTCATTTATAGCCTCACTGTGGTTATTGATTCATTCCCAAACCAGAAGTCTCTAGTTTCATCTAACGATACAATTAAAATTTAAGAGAAAAATTGAGAATCTCCAGTCCTCAGAATTTGCGAGTACGAAAAACTTTGAACTAGTAATTTTGCAGTAGAATTTTGTCCAGCCTGCTGACGAGCCTATTACGATGATGAATTGAGCAATAGGCTATTCATTCGTTCAAGGATAAGATTCGCCAGTCTCCCCAGTGTGGCTCGTAAATACCACGACAAAGACGTACATTCAACGTATCATATGCAAAGCGCGAGCGAGAAGCATTGCGCTGTGTGTGCCACTATGCCTGTTGCAGCAGATCCACTTCTTCCGTATGTCCGCAAACTTTCGTTCACGTAGTTCAGGCTCGATCCCAACAGATGGCGCGACTGAGTCGATTCGGCTCTGGAGGGGCTCGCAGTACTGAGAGCACAGTGCCCAAGGAACGAGTAATGCAGGAGACGAGCAGCGAACGACCCGAGCACTCATTCGCAAGAGCGTCGAATCGGAATATAGATAGTAATGTGCGACCAATCGGAGGGATGAGCGATTTCTAGATCGATGAATCAATCGATTACAATCGATCTTAACAACATGCTTCTTCGAGTAGCCCCAAAACGTGCCGCGAAAAAGGACTCATACCTGTAGCAGGAATTTTACATCATCGGTATTTATCGTGAATTAATCGTCAAGACGAAACTCACATTGTATGATGCTAGAAGCAACTGTAATGCCATAACAACTCTTCGGCAGAAAGAACAAACGAAGAGTAAAGAAATCCCATACTTGACATAGCAACTAATTTTAAGCAGCGAATATCGTTTCTAACAAAATTCAAAGATCAATTTGATCTTGTGATTGGATTTAATTGCACTGAACTTGATTCGCCGGACAAGATTGCGAGTACAGTACTCTTGATGTGGAAATACGCTCTGGTTCCGAAGGATAACACTGATTTATTGTGAAGGTATGACTCTCATGATATAGAAGAAATTTTTATTTCAAGAGTAATGATCCCCATACTCATATAGCATCAGTAAAAGCATGAGACGCGGAATTTGATAAATTTTTAGCTCACTGGGATAAACATTGTATCCGGTATAATTAATTTCTTCACGCTTTACCTCTGTTTATCAAGCGAATTGATCATTCCAGACGAGAGTTTATGCGCTTATGTGATGAACGTCCATAGCTCAGGATCTCTTCAAATATTATTATTCATAATATTTCAACAAGGATTCCTATGCCAGTAAGCCGAGGGATGAATGTGATGCCAAGAAGAAAAAATTTCCCTGTTTAGAGTTTGGAGAGCGGCGAAGTAAAATAATGAATACATCTCAGATTTATTTTGAATTGAAACCTGAAAAATGAGATGCACTCATTGCGAGAGCTACACAGCTTGGCGAAGTTCGATGTGCACGCGGCAGCATCCACGGTAGAGAGCGAGCGTCGCAAAGCGATCCGCGAGCTAAGCAGAGAAGAGCCAGTCGCGTCGGCTAAATCGCGCAGGGCCGTAGCCAGCGAGCTTTCTCGATGGTCTAGACAAGTCAAAGTCGCATAGCGGAGAGAGTTTAAACCCGATAACTTTTCGTACCAACTATAATTTTCTGTAATCCACACTTAAATAATTCATAGATCCGAACATTCTTTATCCGAATGAATTAAAAGCAAAAAATGAGAAAAAGTAGGATAATTTCTGCCATGCATGTATTGTTTAGGCTTGCATAGTAATTCATACACATGACAGATATAACTTCTATTTGAAATGGTTCAAAAAGTGGGAAGGGAGCCATGCACGGTCGCGTTAGATGAGAACGAAACTTTTTCGAGGTTCAATTAGAGTGCATTAAAGAATAAAGGATGCTTTGCGAAAAGCAGCGGGACCCATCGGAGTTGGAGTAAATTCTCATATCATGGATTCGGTTCAGACCCTGCAAGTGGGTGGGATTTTATATTCAGAAGCTGATTTTATCTTTAGAAATATGATTTCTATAATATACTTCATGAATATGATTTAATCAATCAAGCGATATAATCCCTATATCGATGAGATCCTATCTTATCGATGTAAGTTAAATATGGGTGAGAACTACTTCATAACGATATGTTGAAGTAATAAGAAAAGAAAGACAGTTACGATCAACAGAAGTATTGCTTAAGACCAGTGTAGCTTTTTCAATACACGGATCCCTTGTTATCAGCAGTTAATTCGTCCCAAAAGAGTACCGCAGATATCAAAATCTCGGATAAAAGGAAATTCGTCTTAGGAAAAATGGAGTAATTCGTTCTAATACTGACGACTCTTTCATTAGACATTTGTGTAAATAAATCACAGGGCAACACTATTTGCAAAGATTGTTGTATCCTGTCCAAAAAGCACATTTTGTTAGTATAACGTTTTTCTGTAAAGCATCCGTATAAATTTTCAGCAAAATATCTGTCATTAGAAATTGTCTTCTCTCATCTATGAAGATCTCTCTATAGCTCTATATAAGAACGTAATAGTTTTTCGCGGTCATGTTTCAGCTTCAGACACTCTTCACACTACTTCAAAATATCATCTAATTCTTGGAAATTCTGAGAGCCCAATAAATTGCAAAAATTTGCGAAAGATGTGAAATTTACCGTTAGCGACTTTGAACAAATCTAAATATGCAATGAACATGCGATAACCACATCAGAATGAGAGGGAGCGTGTACTTTTTCAAAATCCTCTTTCACTGACGTATGCACATGAAATACTTTATTTATACGAGATCACGAAATTTCTCCTCTCCTATTTGATGATGCATACAGCTTACAACACTCGCCAAATGCATTTTTAAAGGATATCCATAAGGTAAAATTATCGTCATCGGTTCATACATAGCTCGCTCGCGTTTGAATAGTCTTCGATGGGTAATCGTTTTATTCTGACGGCTATCAATATTTGTGTACGAATGAGGCGATTTCTCGAGTATTCCGTATCAACCGAGTTGCCGTTAATGTAGAGGCCCGAAATTACTTTGTACTTCGTATTAGCGAGGATTCGAATAAACGTGGTGAGGCTCCGCAAGAGCCAATGTAATTGTGCCAAGACCGGAGAATGGCTTCGCAATATCAAGAAATTTGGATCAACGGGGTTCGGATTGAAGAGGCACTACATAGATATTGGGGAAACGATGGGCAGTATTTCACATTTTGTTGCGGAAAGCCATTGGGCCTAACAATGGACTGCCGGATTGCTCGCGTCGAGTTGGGTCAGATGGTGGCAAGAATTCGTTCGGAGGCAGAGCGGGAATCAATCAGAAATGAGGAACGAAAGAAGGAGATTGGAGGATAAGCCAATGGAGTGGACTGGCGGCAAGAGACTCGTGTAATGTTAAAAGAGTCCAAGCGAGCCGAGAATCATCAACGATAACCGGATCTCCGGGCTCGCCGTATGCCCCAGACAGCTATCCAGATACCTGTCTCGCCATACTGGATCGCTCGTCTTTTTTGCGTCGATCGAGCGGCTCTCGAACGTCGAATCTGGTGATGGGCAGCCGAGCGGTGTAGCGCGGGTTCCGCGGCACGACGGGAGCTACGCGGGGGGCCGAGCAGCGCGTCGAACGAGGCTAATCCGCGAAACGAAGCGCGCGGCGAGGGGCGTCAGCCGCGGAGGCCCGTTGTGGCCCGCTCGCGGGGCTCGGGTCGCGTCTCAACGCGGAGCTCGAGATAAATGCGGCGCAGGGTGGGTGGCTCGGTGCGGCGCGAGCGCGGAAACGAGCGGCTGACGAGACGCGAGCCGAGGCGCGCACGTGTGAATATCGTATGAGGCGAGTGAATGGGGCGCGGGCGCGAGACCAAGTGCGCCTAAAGGCCCGCTAAAGAGCGAAAACGAGCGTAAGGAAGGCCGCCTCGGCGCATAAAGGCGTTTGCTCGCGCGAGGGTGGCGCATCCGAGAGCAGACAGAGCGCGACTCGCGCGCGAGAGGGAGAGAGCAGTCGCATCCACGGACGTCTAGCTGGCTCGAGGTGACGAGCGGCAGGCGGCCACGGCGCGACAGACGAGCGCGCTAATTACCCGCGCCATTGTTCGCCCCGGCCTCTTTAAAGATGCGCTAATTACATTGCGAAGGAGTTTGCGCGCATTCGACTTGGGCAGACGTGCCCCCGGGACAACAAGACTGCGACTCGGCTGTAGCTGCGAGTCACCTCCTGCCGCTCGCCCCCTCCCGTCTTGCTCCCGCTCCAATAGCGCGCTGCACCTCGCGCATTTTCCCATTCTCCCCTCGCTCCGATTGTCGTCCCTCCGTGCACGTGCCGCGCAACTTTCTTTCTGCCGCCTCGACTCTCATTTCAAAATCTAGATTGTCCCGCGATCCGCCCTCAGACCATGTCATTCGAATTTTGAAATTTCTGATCTTTTCGAAGCCAACTCGTGGGTTCAGAATCAAAACATATTATATCAATCGGCACTTCTGCTGGCACACCTGCCATTCTTGTATTGGCCCAAAGGAACGATCGTTAAATCCGAGGATCTTAGAGCTAAGAGAGTGACGCGAGGGATGTATGGATGAGACATCAGCTTTTGTTCTGCACTCCTCGGAGTACTCACGTACTATCTCCAAATACACCCAAACTCACACACCGAGTGAAATCAGAAGAGCGGAGAATTCCGCGAAATATTGTAAATGCGTCTCCTGTTGAAATTCATACTTGTAATTTAGTTTTAGGAAATTGACCATTCCCAAGATTTTTTAATCAAAGTGTGCATGCTGTTATTTTCACTTTAAAATAACCATGTCAGTCGGGCTCGATACAAAATAATCCAAAATAATAGACTATTCTAGATCCCGCATCCCGAGCTATTATTACGGTCTTACGTGACTCGTGATCGCGTGATTTGCGCTCCGCAGTCGAGATGCGAATGCCAACGCCGCCGTATGACCTCATCTTGTTCAAATAGCCGTATAGCGCACTCGCGCACTCATTATCTAGCTGTCCATGCAAAGGGCAGCAATTTTTTCATTGCTATAAGAAGTAAGTTGTTTTGGTTCATACGCAAAAGATACTTTTTTCTCTTTTCTCGCTGTCATCGTGCTGATTGATCGTTATTCTTGAACATTTACCTAGTGTGTGTGTGTGTGTTTGTGTTAAATAGAATCAATGACCGTGCTTTAAAAGTGAGTATATTTCATGAATGTCAATTTATACCATGATTAATTACTCACAACACCTTTCTCGTTTCCCACCCCAATATGAATTACTTTGAAAACTTTTCAACATGATCAGTCGGCTCAATTCATACATACACTCACACGTGCAACGTTCTCAGCTGGTATTACGAATCGCCACTTGCTATTAGTTGCTAGGAAGTTGAAATGGGCTTATGATCGCCCTACACTTTGTCGACGATCGTCTTCGATTCTGTCAGATCGCGCGTCATGAGAGTCCCTTGCCTCTGCCGCCAACGAGATTCTTTCCGGATTTAGGGGAGGGATTTGTTGAATGAGTCTCTTGACATAAGCTGATAACTACTGTCATGTTCAATTAGAGAGACTAGACTTTTGTTAAGAACAAGAACGATTCGATCAGTTTATTCAAGAGTAAAGCAGTACAAGATCCGGGTCGCAGGTGACTCAAATTACGACTGCTGATAATAAATGAATGTAGCTGCGGTATCGCAGCATCGGCACATGGACATACACACACGCATCTGATACACTTGATACTCAATACACTACAGCTACTGACTTTTATTGAAAACCGGATACAATATCGACTGAAAAAGACCTAGAGAATGACTTGACGGCTGAATGACTCCAAAACTGACGAGGGCAGTCGTGTCGGCGGGTTTTCGCTAGGCAACCGATGTATGACGAGATGTATTAGTGAAATCACACCCAAAGATGCACACTTGGTTTCTTGACACGCTCTCAACCCAGAAAGAGTTTATTTGAGACGAAGAATATTGATTTGTGAGTAAAATTCGTACGAGCTATATTTATCGAGAAAAACGCAAACGAGAGGCATGAAAAGTGCAAATGGAAGTCTTAGGCCAGGTACAGACCTTTAATCGAACTATGAGCACTCGTAGACACAATGTCATCACTGTCATACATTTGCAGAATTTTTTTAGATCTTTCTAAGAGCTTGTCTCGGTTAGGTGCAAACAGCCAACGAGCTGTCGGCGGCTATGCGATCGTCAGCGAACGTCGATCTCATGTGCAAATCATTATCTTTAGCGTAGGAGCTCATTATTATTCTACATACCAATGCGGTTGTGAAATTTAAGCACAGCTCAGAGCGTGAAAATATCGACCATAGCGCACAACTGGAGGGACATGTTGCACGTCACGCATGTCGACGCAGCGCGCTCGAGAATCAATCAAATTCAAATGGAAACGATGTCACTCCGTACGGCAAAGCACGGGAAGGGCAGAGCCCCATTCATGACGCGTCGACGAAGGGATGGAGAGGTTGAGGTAGGGGGCGGGGGAGCGCCCCAAGGAAGCAAGAGAACAGGAGGGGGGATGAAGAAGAGAGCTCGCACTAATTAGGTGCTGGCTGCTTGTTTTTGGATCGCGGGGCGGGAAAATCAAATTGGCGTCATCTCGAGAGCGGCGTGATTAACTCGGGTGCCGCTGCGGCACGCGGTCTCCAAATTGACTCGAGCGTGAGCTGGCTCGCGTTTGTCAGTCTGTTTCTCTCTCTCTCTCTCTCTCTCTCTCTCTCTCTCTCTCTCTCTCTCTCTCTCTCCCTCTCTCTCTCTTTCTGCCGCGCCCCGCCCGCGGGGGGACGGCGCACGCCCGCGCCCCAAGCACCCAAGTATCGCGCCGAGTATCGCGCGCGGGCATACGCGAGGGCGACCCTCGGCCGGGGGCGCGCGAGCGAAGAAAGGAGGGCCGCATTAATACCCGTGCGGTTGACAATTAAGCCACCTCGGGCTCGAGTCAACTGCGGAGCCGCTGGGCCGTGTGCGGCGCAAACGAGCGGGCGGCGCAGCTCCTTTGCCGCGCCGGCAAGAAAGCGAGGGGTCGCGAGCGAGAGGAGCAAGGAAAGCGCGGCGAGGGACGCGAAAGAAAACACGCGGGCGAAAGGTCAAAAGGGAAAAAAGGAGAGCGGCCGGGGCGTATTTACCCGCGGCCGGGCGAGCAAATACGCGACTCCCACTCGCGACGAGGACAAGATGCGGTTGCGGTGCAGTCCGACCCTGTCGAGCCGCTGCATCGGGCCGCGGGACAAATTGCCGCGGCGCGCACTCGACGCGGCCGCGTTTGCCGCGATCGCGCTCCATCGCCGCAATTAGCGGGCCCCGCGCACCGCGCGCTCCTCTTTCGGCCCTCTCGAGCGGCTCGGTGCGCTCCTTCGTCTGCCTATCCGGCTTTTTCTCTCCTAGCCGCGCTGCCGCGGCGTTTTGCGCGACGCACTCGGATGAGACGTGCAGCTCCGAGCCGAGATTCGCGCACGCGTGCTCCGAGCTCGCGCGCAGCTTCCGTCCTCTCCACCTTCGCGTCCGCTCCTCCGCATCCGACGATTTTTCACTTGACTGAATTACTCGCTGAAAACTAATGACCGTCCGTCCATCCGAGCTCGGGCCACTGCGCGCGTGTGCTCGCCTGCGCTCGAGCCCCCGTGTCGACGCACGTCTCACGAATGTGTGTGCACCTTGTCTGCGCAGGCTCGCTCCGAGTCCTCCGTCTCCGTGTCGCTGCGAGCAGCCCGCGCCACTGCAGATGCTGCTGCACTCACCGCCGCCACATGAGAGGTGAGTAATGAGCGCACAACTCCTCTAGATAATTGTCGACTTGTGTGCCCCCGCGAGATCCTTCGCTTGTCGCATCCGTCTCGGATTGACCCGTGCAGTCGAGGTAATCGCGAAGCTACGTCATTCTATTCACTAGACCAGTTGACGAGAGCATGGGTTTCAACGAAAATTATTCCATGTGCGTGAGCGAAAAAGCGCGCACTAGAGAGCTATGGCACAATCACTACAAGATATTCCGGTTTAGAGACAAAGTCATGATCGGACACTTCTTGCATGATCCCGTGAGTGGATTGCATCGCTTGGTTTTGCGCATACCAGTTCCCAAAAATATGAAAGAGTAACCTCAATTTGGACGATGGGCAAGTATAGGTACGTCCAAGACCAATCTTTTCCTTGTTCAATTGAGTAATACTGCTAGTAATGAATGAATTCTCATGAAGGATTGAGGACCATGCTGGTACATTGAGGTTAAACTTACAGCACTTCTTTGACCCTACTCTATCTTCAGCGAGATTTTAACTCAAGATTCAGGCAACGAGGTTCCTAAAATTTCTGCACAGTGGCCAGTAAAGTCGTTCCTAGGAAGTTGATAGGGCATGGTCTGGAACTTGCAGTACCGTCGAGTTATGTAATCCAACTCCTTCCAATTACAAGACTTAGCAGCTGAATCGGGCAGTGGCATGGAACGTACGCATCCCCGCAGCGAAAGACATGAGAACGTCATACCCCCCCCCCCCATCCCGAAAACATATGAGAACATAGGAGCGTACCACATGTAATCGCGACCCTGGTCGAAACGCCGTCAGATATTCGCTACAAATGAACCAAAAATTAGCGAATTTCTGGTCTGTGGCCATGAAATGGCCAAGAAATGATTCATTTTTCGCCAACATGTAACAGCATTTCTACCAGGGGACCAGAGCTTGCGGAACACTTTAATCATTTTGTGACGAGAATTAAAGCTGCTTTAGGTTACTACGATCCATTTTCCGTATTCAAAAGAAATAGTTGAGCACTGCTTTCCATACCAATTCGTGTTCAAAGCGTTCCGAGTGCAGTTCGCGCTGCTTAGCGCTTGTCTTCTGCTAGTCTTCTGCTTCTGCTGTCCGGCTGACTGTATGAGCAGCGCAGCACATCATGTACATTGACACAAGCACGAGCTCGAACACGACTTTGTTAATAATTTTCTCAATCGAATGACCTCGCTGTTGCGATTCCCAGTCGCGCTCTCAACATAATCCACAAGCTCCTCGAGAATCTTCAAGCTCTCTTGCGGTGTTGATGGGGACTATTGAAAGGCGATGCGCGGATGTAAATATTGACGGGGCCCGAAACTTGACGAGATTCCCCGATAGAATCGAGAGCACATCAACGTGAAGAATTTGTTGATCTATGCAGGGGACGCAGTCACTCGCGACATACGAAACTAGCGAGGCTACGAAGCTCTTTCTCTCTGAGTGCTACATTTCAAATATTTAACGACAATAAGCTGTACAACCCGTGGGCCGCGGATGCAGGTGACTCGGAGCTCGGCACGCAGTTCATGTGATAGCGTTTTTTGCTCGGAGTAGTCAGAAGCAGGACAGCTTTACAGCTCCTTCATCGACTCTCCTCTGGTTTCGAGCGATTCAGTGAGCGGTTTTGGGGCGGAAGGAAATATGCGTTACCGCGGTCCTTCAAGCTGTGCATCCGGGCCCGGCGTCCGTACAAATATTTTGATTCTAATCCAACTCAAAAACGTTGCCAAAGCCCAGCATTTGTTCTTCGTACATGATTTTAGTCATACGTGCAAATTCCCTCAGACAATCTTACTAATCGGGGCCTGTCTGACAGAAATGGTTCTATCCATTCACACGCTAACTCGGAGAATCCGTGGCATTTTAAAGCTAGGTCGGAGTCATGCGCGCGTCGTCGGAATAGCTTCTCCCAAATTTCCCGAACGTTCTTTTGATCTAAGTCAAAAAATAATTGACGAATGTTTGCGATTGTTTAACTTGGCTTCGTCTTCTCTTCGTTTGACCAGAATTGAAGTAGTTTTCGAAAAATTTGTGAAAAACTTAATTCTCGAGCATACATAGGTACACTCCACCTGTGTAATCCCGTGTAACCCAAATTATTCTCATATTTCTCAAATACTACTTCAGTTCTGGTCAAATGAAGGGAAGATGAAACCAAGTTGAACAATGAAAAACATTCGCCAAACCTTTTTCGACTCAAATCGAAAAAGTGTTCGAGAAATTTGGGAAAAACTTTTCGAGCCTTTTCGACTTGCACGGCTTAATTCGTCAAGGAAGAGAGAGAAATATTGTTCATACCAAGTGCTCGCGAGTAATCGAGGCCGACCAACAAAATGACTTTCCCGGCAGTTGCCGAGTTCCGCCCGCGGTCAGAAAATGATGCGAGTTCCGCCTGCTTGAGATTATGAGTTGCGTCCGTGAGAAGTGAGATCAGATAGTGAGTTGTACCCGAGGCCCCCTTAATTACTTTCCCAGAACCGCGCGAGATGTCATACCAATCATGACAATTATTCTAAGGGCATGCAAAGTCACGGAGTCAGCTGATCATATGCACTGCCGATTCGACTGTTGATGAGATACGCGAGCGTCGAAGCCGAAGCGTATTCACAAGTCCAAAAAACTTTCATATAAATATTCATGTGTGTATGTATCCATGTAGTGTAGAATCGCGAACTCTGTAATCGTCATTCAAGAACGACAGCAACTGAGTCAGTTTTGCCACAATATTCATTGTGTGATGGTCGATGTCTCGCAAAATAGAGTCTTGTTGCAAAAATGTATTGGGTGTTGAGTAAGAGAGGCAAGGAGATGGGAGTCTTGATCCATGGTCTATCTAATTTCATTGACAATAACTACAATCATTGTGAGCGCTATGGCTCTTTCGGGACCCTGATATATCAACTCCATCTGAGATAAATGTTGACGTTGACTTTTTGAGGAAAATCATGGTTCAGAAACGCCCATGGACGAGCTTGGGCATCTCAGCTCGCGAAAACTTTCGGCAGGCCACTTTTCTAGCTACCTCGAACTGAATGAGTAGTAATCGTCTAAGCTGCGTATTTCAAGGCCCGCTTTCTTTAGGGCTGTGGACAGTGGTAACGCTGAAGTCTCAAAATTTTCAAATGGTCAAACTGGACATCAGATTTGTACCGAGAATAGAACCGAAACCATGAATCTCACAAATCATTTCAACAGCTGTATCACCTTAACCCGAATGGTTAAGATTTGAAACGTTTAACCTCGCGTCAAATCCCTCACATTCATAAGGGACAGACGAACCACTCCACCCATTAGGAGCTAGTGCCATTGGTACAATTTCCAAGTTCTCATTGCCAGCTCATTATTCATTATGATTCTCCTTCTCGGTCGTGGATTTGCATCAGCAAGCTTTTAGTCTCGTTCATTTATGTTTTGAGATGTTCAAATTTACAGTTATGATCTCTTACATCATGTCAGTTTTTAGAAGAATTATCATGCTTTATCAGAGACCAACCCGATGCGATTTTTCTATTCAATCTGGAATTTTTTGCTGATCGATATGATTCAATTAAAAGACTTGAGAATGTGCTACAGCATTGCGAGCGAAGTAATATATGAAAATTCGTATTTCAGTCGAAAGTGTGCAATGGAATTCTCCTTGATCGCAATCTTGTTGTTGTAAAAATTTGTTTAGATATCTCTAGTGCGAGATCACGATTTGAGGATTCTGGGTGGTAAAATCTACAGGGCAGAGCATTGAATTGGCAATCCGTGCCGCGTAGCCAAGAACGTTGACTTCGATCGAGGTTGTAAATGCAAAATTCTGCCGGTAATGAATAAAGTTTCGGGATTATCGAGCGGCGGACGAGGGAGAGAGAAGTGCGGAGGAGGGGGGGGGCGGATTTTAATTGAAAAATTCTCGACTCGAGGCACACGTATATGCCGGGAGAGATAAAGCCGGTGCACTTGTCCGTGCGTCTCTCTCTTGGCCCTGCGCGGCTCCACGACGAGGGTCGGCGGGGCGCATGCATATATGCACGTCTTTATGAACGCATCTGAAGTAGACAAGTGCATTAAAACGCCGGTAGCGTTAGTTCAGACTTGAAGAGGCGCGGAGAGGAGGCGAGCGGGAGAAAATGAGAGAGGGCTGGAGCTGCAGCGCGAGGAGGAGGGCGCGGGGGCGGGAGGGTCAGAAAGATCGAGCGAGCGAGCGAGGCATGAAAGGGTGATGCTGCGGGGCCGGGGCGCCAGCCGCGGGCCGACAAGACGCGCCGGGGGCAGGGCTGCGCGCGCGCGCCCCGATATATGAAGGACGCGCAGCCATGAATAACCCGACACAAAGGCATGTAAAGTAAGAACTCGATCTTGAGCGGCGGCAACTTTTTGCAACCGCGGAGGCATTATCATACGAGACGGGCCCCTCCCGCGCACTCGCCCGGCTCGCTGTGTGCGCGCCCCTTGACCGCGCGCGCGCGCAGCATCCCTCTTCTGCGCTCTATCCGCTTAATTGTCCACCCCCCGCGCCTCCTTTGCGCGCCACACACGAGCCCCTCCCCGCGAATCCCGCGAATCGTCGTCGTCGCTTAGGCTGCAGCGACGGATCCGCGCGAGCTTTACTCTGATCCTCTTCGCCGCCTCGTGCTCTGAGTTTGAAACCTCTGCCGACGAGACGACCCGTTCGAGCGGTCCCCAACGACAGTCCAAGACATCGTTCCCACCGCGACTTCGGGTCCCGCTGATTTCTGCTTCTATACCTTGCTGTTCCAATATCTCGCGCATAATTCATGCAAGACGTTCAAAATCCGAATCGATGCAGGATGCTGGTGCATAGCTGGCTGGACACAATTAGATAGATGGATATTCCGGCGTTCGACACAAATTCGAATACATTCGAAATAAGTAATTACTGAGGTAATGAAACAGTTCAAGTCCACGGTGATGAGATATCGCAGCCGATGGATTCATTTGAGTCAATAAAGCGATGGATAAAGAGTCGTTTACAATGGGAGATCAGATGTCGCGTTTCCTAAGTTACACGCAACTCGCACATATGAATTTCCGGCTTGGGACAGAGAGACGCACCGTCTCCGTGCGAATCAGCGGTATACGACTGGTTGGGAGTTCAGTGACTTGGATGACTCTGGGGAGCCATCGTCGCTGGTTTCTCAGTAGGCTCACTGAACACTAGTGGATATACGCTAGTTTCTTCAATGAGCTCATTGACCTTTAGTGACTCGAATGACTGCGAGGCGTCGGCTGATACTTTCAACGTACATCCACCGGTCCTCCAGCCGAGCTCGCTGAGAAAGCAGTCCCGGTGGCTCGCCAGAGTCGCCCGAGTCACTCGCAAGTCCCGCAGCGGACTCACTCGAGAATTCGCGTATACACACGGATACCGCAAATGGAAACTCGGCCCCGGTTAAGCGAAACGTCGTCGGTTCTCGCCCACTGACTGGCGGAGAGCGAGCGGGCGCCGGCGCCGTTTTCAGTGGTCAGCTGTGGCTGCAGTCGGACGCGGATCGCAAGCGCGGATAGCTGCCCCGGAGAGAACAGCGGCAGGGTAGCGATCGAAGTAAAAAGCGCATTTCGCCGCGCGCGGCGCGATTCTCTCGCGCCTGATGAGTGCCGGATCCTCGTATATTATTGTTGGCTGCA